>WBMW01000604.1:29339-82633 GCA_013396635.1 Penelope pileata
GTGAGGCGCTGCCGGGGCTGCGGGCTCTCCGCGGGGTGCGAGGCGTCCGGCGAGGCCGGGAGCCAGGCCGTGGCCCTCCGCCCAGCTAGAGGGCGGCTGCAGGAGCCCCCTGCCCGCCCCTCGCCCCGCGAGGCTGTCCCCGGTGGGAGGCTNCGCCCCGCCGCCCTTGTGCCCTGAGGGAGAGGCGAAGGGGAGGGCAGCGATCAGCCCTCAGCGGCGGTCGGCGAGCCCCCTCCTCGCCGCTCCCCGCCGACCCCTCCCCGGCTGCTGGAGGAGGGCCCCTCGCCGGCTCCGCGCGGCCCGGGACCCCCCAGCGCGGGGCGAGGCGCTACCCGGGCCTGGCCGGGCGCTGGCGGCAGCGGGGAGGGGAGGATCCCTGTTCGCATCTCGTGCCCTTTTTATGGCCGGATCCGCGCTCTGTCCCCGGGCGCCGAACGCGAGCCGCTGCCCGCGGTGTGTAACAAGTCCTGCGACGGGGGGATGGGGCGGGAGGTGTTTTGTAACATCGCCCGTGCGGCCGAACTGTGGTCGTGCCTCGCTCCGAGGACAGCTGGCACTTCTGGCACGGCGCGGCCGGCTTCGTGCAGAGGTGGGCTCGCTGCTGGCTCCTGGGCGCTGCGGTTCGGCGGGTGCGGGTGGTGGGGTGCCCGGAGAGCTGCTTTTATCTTTAACCAGACCGGGAAACGGGGAGCAGATGGGAATTGATAGACTTTCTGGTTTTGTTTATAGATATTCCTGATTATTTTATGATCAAGCTGTTTTTTTTTAAAGGGTTTAATTTTTACGCATGCTTCCGTTCAGTTCAAGTGTTAGAAGTGGAGAGAACTGGGAATCTCAGAATCTGGTGACCTTTGTGTTCAGAGTGGTCGGATTGGGTTAGAATTTGGGACTGACACTGCTCGCAGTCCTTGGGTCCAGGCTGAACCCAAACCTGGAAGGGACCCTGTGTAAGTGAATAAAGCAAAAATGAGATAACTCTGCTTGAATAAAAGCTTTTGTTTTCTTTGGGCAGCATTTTATTTAGACCATGTTTTAAAACACAGCTTTCGTTAGCAAATCATTTTTGATTGCATTGAATGAATCCAGGCTTTAGACACACCTTCAGTGGTTACAACAACCAAATCCTTTGTTGCTGTGTGAAGCCAGTGGTGCACTTTTATTTTTAAGTTACAGCACGTGATATGAAACCACCAGAACTGTCTCCTTGACCCAGGAGGGACAAAATTAAAAATCTCTTGAGAGGTTTGAGGAGTCTGAAATGGAAGCTGAGAAAGGACCTAATATCTCAGACCTGTCTCCTTCTGATCCCAGCTCTGATCTAAACCTAATAAGTTGCCATCTGCAGGCACATGATGTTGGATTCTCTAATTGTCCATTGCCTTCTTTGGTGCCTGGAAAGGGAAGAAAAAACACCCCAAAGCTGCAGCACCGAGTCCTGGTACTGGGTGTTAATTCTGTGCTAGCTGTGAGTCAGTTATTAGGCAGGGGATTAAATACTTTCCGAAGCACATTTTGGGATCTGAGGCCTGGGGCTAAGGCTGAGATGAAATACAGTTTTTTTTTTTTAGTTAGGGAAGTCTGGCTGTGACTGTCTCAGGGAACAAAGGTGGAGACTGAACAAAGATGCAGTATTAAAACTTGTGGCCAAGGAATGATAAGCTTTTAAGGTCTGCTGCTGTCTGTCCACGGGCTCTGCAAACGTGAACAGAAAGCAGCTTACTGTTTTTTTGCTTTACAGGCTCTTTATGAAAACTTACCTGCAATTATTTTGCAGAAGGATTGAAGGTGTGCTGTTGAACAAAAGTTGGCTGAAAACAAGTGGCTTTTGGAATAAGTTGTGTGTTAGTGTTTTGTTGATCAGAATAATCTTATTGATGTACTAGGATGAGAATCTTTCAAATAAGTGTGAGCTTCTTGACAAAAAAATGAGGGTTAATAATATCCCTGTGTGTGTGCCAATGAGTCAGGAGCCATATCCAGAACATTGTTGGAAGATACCAATGTACTGAGAGACTACATTGAAAGTTTCATGCAAAAACCACTGTTTATTTTCTTTTGATGTGATTGAGATTAGATTGTTGGAAGAAATTAAAAGATGGCCTGTTTGAGGGGTCTGTTTGTGATTCCTTATGAGACTTGAACTTTGAAATGAGCAGAAATGTGAACTGACATGCTCAGTTTTCCCTCCTGTTGTTTGTATTATGTGTTGGGAAATGTTTCCCTGCAATGACACTGGAAGTTTGCAAAGCTTTCTGTTGTTGGTAATAAAGATACAAGCCAGAGTGAATGGGTGAAACTAAGCCTGAGTTTTAGGAGATGGAAACAGCTTTTACCTCTGTGTTGACTTTAAGTGTTGGTTACATCTTGCAGCATTGGCAAGATTACATTGGTTCATGCAGAAGGGTGGGAAGTTTTAAAAGATACAGGGAGAATCCTTCATTTGTGTAGCAGTTTCTACTTGACTGGCTACTTAAATGGGAATTCGGGATACCTACTGCTACAAATGAATTTGGCTAGCAGCTAGAGCAGAACATGCTATGTTGTTACCAAAAGAAAAAGTGTGAAAAACACTCTTAAGAGAGTGATAAAGGACTAGTAGCACTGCCTGTATTTAGTAATTATTTATTTTATAGATAAAGTTATTTGATTTTTACAGACCAAGTACTTTTCTACTTACTGTTTTGTTGGCTGGTAACACTTAATTGAAATCAAAGTCTAACACGATTTTTTTTCTTTTTCTTTCTTTCTTTCTTTCTTTTTTTTTTTTTTAATTTTCGCTTCTGAGATTTCTTTTAAACTTCTAATATTTGTAGATTGTAAGGTGTCCTGTAACCTCTTAAAAAGTATAGTTCTCAGCTGGTGTTGGTGAGGAGTGAGAGTGAGCTTCATACCTTGGGTACTAAGCCATCCCTTTCAGTGTTCATTCCTCTAAAAAGCACTCAATGCTTTTGTCTTTGTTTCTGGAATGTGCTTTAGGATACTTTTTTCTCTTTGGTGTCATCCATGTGCTGAGTTTTGGATACTTAGGAGGAATGTAACTATTCAGAATGCCATAGCAGACAGGTGGAATAGGAAAAATACTTTTAAGGTGCAGTATTCTTTCACTGAGTCTTTGCAGTATTGCTTTGCAATTATATTGCTGTTGTATTGACAGAAGAGGTAAGTAGAAGTGTGTAACACTGATACTCATCTTTCAGAAATAACAGCCCTCCTAGTGGTCCATCAGCATGCAATACGCTGAAGGTGAAAGGCAGAGAAAATCTGTAAGTGGTCACTTGAAGTGTTTTGAAGAGCTGTACTAGAGCGATTATTAGTTTATAAACATAGGTTCAAGGCAAGTAGTCTATGGCCAGGAGCTTATGGGTGACAGCACTGCATAGACTGCTCCTTCAGAACTCTTTCTCTGGGTCTTCTCTAGTGGGATTTAAATTAAAGAAGCAATTCCAGACAGCCAAATTTTGCATACAGTTCTGTTAGAGTTTTAAAAAAAAAAAAAAAGGAGCAAACAAAAAAGTGATAAACTATGTGAAAACCAAGCGTGGAGTCACAGTCTGTAGATTTTTTTATGTTTTAGTGAGGAGCTAGCATGCTCTCTGAACAGCTCCCGTGATGCCTGCAGCATGAACCAGGGCAGTGGTTTCATGTTGGTTCAGTTCTGAAGATCAATGGGAAGGGTTTAAAACAACCTTTAACGTTGTTTTGCTTCTGTGAAAAATCTGGGAATGTCATTACATGGCAGTCTGACTGATGTTAGTGTTTTGAAGTTACAGTGTCCAAATATGATTTTTTCACCTATTCTTTCCAATGTGCATTGAACAAATGTACGTGGGTTCAGGCTGGATTTCCACTTGCATTAATGTTTCATTTTTTTGAGTAGCAATTACTAACCTTCATATTGAATTGTTTTCAGATGATCGCAAGGCCTGTACTCTCCATATGCCACCTCGGTGTTGCATGTAGAATATACAAATATCTTTGCCTTGTTTGCTGTAAATATTGCTTATATTCTGCATACTCTGATGGCAACTGAAGTGACGAATCTGCCTTATGAGTCAGCGGGGTCACTTTGAGATCCGTCGTTTAAGGGAATGCGTTGAAGGTACCGAAGCATTCTGGTAGGCAGCATCATCTTCGGTTCTCCATCAAGAACTGAGCTGCATGCTGCTGCTTCATTTTTTGCTTTCTATACTTCTCTCCCTCTCTTTTTAATATCAATAAGAAGCTTTATTTATTTTTTAAGGGACTGATTGCATAATGAAGTGTGGTAGGACTTTACAGTTGGAAACGGCATTGGCAGGTAATAATTTTGCTTAAAATTGTTTTGTTGGATTTCTGCTACTGGTTCTGTTCCAACGTAGCAACAAAGGTGGAAAGCTTTCTGATGGAGGCTTGAGGCACCAGCTGGTATCTTAGATGGCGATGCTGAGCCTTGGTTTAGGGTCTGGCCTTGTATACAAAATAATGCAGTAATGTATCTTCGCTGCTCTCCTCCTGTTTGTTAGCCTGGCTGGAGCTGAACTGCTCTTCACAGTAGGTAGCAAAAAGAGCTAGAGCCTAATGTAGACGAAAGTGTAACTGTTTTTTTTTTTTTCTGCTATTATCTGTGTATGAAAATACTTCTGTGCTGTCGATTTCACTTTGGTAACTATTTTAGGACTGTTTCCCAGCAATTCATGATTAGTGACAGAGGAATTAGGCATGATCAGAGATACTGGAAATGTTTGGAGCCTTTGCATATGTTGAGCCAATCTCTTGCCCTGTTAGGAGTTAGCAAGTAAATGCAGTCTTCCAAATAATGGCTGTGTTTACTGGTAATGTTTCACTATGAGTCTTACTTACTGACTTCTTGTGCTTCTCATGGCTGCCCTAGTAATACTTACCTGCCTTACCTCTAGATTCTGGTAGTGTTCTAAATTACTGTGATGTCAAAGATTTTTGTTTACCTCTGTGATATGCTGAAACTCTTTTTATAAATAACAGAACTCTATAGATGAGTTCAGTGTACAACATCTATCTTTAAATATTTATATTTAAAAGTTTAAAATGTTATTTGAGGAAGGTGAAATACATCACAGAATTCATGGAAGGTTATCAGTGAAGGAACATATGCTGATACGTTCCTGTAAAAGTAGTACAATGAACTTAAAAGGCGTTGGTGATGTTCAGTGTAAGAAGCACATCAAAGAGCTTTCTAAATCCCATAATAGCTTCTGTATCTGTGAATGACACTGACTATTAGAGGAGCTTTTCTGTTTCCAGATGCAGTTTTGTAGTGTCAGAACTCTGCTTTGAACTCAGCGCACATGTTGACTTGCCTGTGTGCGCTCTGCGTGAGATCCGGGGGTTGGTTCAGGATTGCTGAAATAATGGCTGAGCCCTTTGGAACTAGGAATTTGTAGTAAATATATAGTTGTGATAAATTCAAAAATAATCGGCAAATCAGATGAAAGTAAATAAAGTGTATTACTTCATGTGTTGGCCAGTCAGATTGTTGGAGATCTGGGAGATGGGAAGTCTGGGACAAAAGTTGCAGATAGTTCCCGATCTGGGTTGTTCTGCTTCTCACTCATTACCTACTGCACTTTTATTTCATTTGTTTCTTTCAGCCTGGTCAGTGAAGCTGCTCTCTCATTTCTTCTTTTCAGCAGCTTTGCTTCTGGTTTTTGCTCTCCCATAGCTTCTCCCCAACTGTGGCTCCTTGGTTCCAGTGGTCTGGGTTCCTCTGTGCTGTGCTCAGACCTCGCTGGGGTGCCAGGTGTGCTGCACACGCAGCCGCCTCTGAGAGGTGACTCTGGAGATCAGTTTGGGGGTGACTTGGGTAACCCCTGCCCCAGTCATCTGCTGAAGAGAAATGGCAGCAGTACATTTGCATTCCTTCTTCAAGTGCTTCAGTTCTGAGCTTTGCAATTCAATTTAAACCAAAAAACAGGTTTATTTGCACACCAGACTGGGAAGCGCGGTGACTGAAGGGGTAGCACATTTCCTTTTCTTCCTTGTGTTGTAGAGCAGGAAAGGCAAGTGGGCTTCAGCAGTCTATCACAGCAGTGGCACGGATATCTCGGGATGGTGATTCCTTAAGGGAGCATGGTATGAAACAGAAGGACTTGCATCTTAGATCTCAGTGTGTGTTAGCTCCACTGACTGTTGCATGGGGGCAATGCTTACCTGTCTTTCTAGGATGCCACAGATTCAGGGAGCATGCTGCCTGATGTGCAGGAATGAGGACAGAGAACTGGGCTTGGCTAGGCTGATGCTCAGAAGCATTAATGGTTCTTGGATGAGTCAGTGCAGTGTTGGTTCAGTCCTGCAGACTGATAAAGGAACTGGCATCGCTCTAGCTGAAACAACGGGAATCTAAATCCAGATTCATTTCTGATGGCCAACACTTTTCTGCACCGAAGTCATCAGGTTTGTGAGAGATTTTCTAAGCAGTGGGGAAATTCTTAAAAGATCTGGTGATGGAAAGAACTGTTTCATTTTGAATTAGAAGTTGAATGAGTTTAGTAAACTGAGTCTGATGTTGTATGTACCCAAGATCTTTGAGGTACTTTGTTTGTAAGCGTGTTGTTCTACCATCACTGGAGTGAAAGAAAGTTGTTATCCTGTGGATTTCAATCCTTTTTGCCCCTTACTATCTCTTCCCTTCCTTCCCCCTCTGCAATAGCCCCAGCATTCTCACACAACACCTAAATTCTGTTTTTTCCAGGGCTGTGTGGGCATTGATTACCCCACAGGTTGCTGCCAAAAATTCATAGAGGAGCTGAGTTCTGCTTGCCTTTCCTTTGGAGAAGAGTCGTTTGGGTTTGTTTGTACTGTGCAGATACTAATTGTCGTGAACGTAGATTTTTGGGGGAGAAACAGTGCAAAAGTAGTAAGTGAACAATGCGATTCCATAATCTTCATCTCTATAGGAAATCAAATTAAAAAATACAACACTTGGTAAGTGGTAGTACTGAACCCAGTATGTAATTCTCTTCTAATTTGTTTTTCTGAGACTGTGGATACTGAGTTTTGTTAACAGAACGAAGAAGGCACAATAATTATATGCCTAAAATATACCATTTTAACTATACCCAGTGAACCAGTTGGGTCAATGTAATTTTTATTCCTTATCTGCGCTGTAATGCAGATAAATGAACGTTTAATATGAACTGAGATTGCCTAAGAGGCAAGTTTCCTTTTTGCCTATTATCTTTTTTTTTTAATTTATCTGGCAGTCTTTCTGAAACTGCATGCTTTTCTGCAGTACAGTGGAAATGGGTGCTATTGCCTGCACCCGAGACTTGTGTTATGTAGAGACTCAGCTCTCTCATCGATACCCTTTCTGTGGTCTGTACTTAGGTACACAGCCACTGTGTGTTGCTGGCCAGTGCCTCAGCAGAGCACGTGTGTGGTCATTAGGTTGCAAAGCTGCACTGTGAGTGGAATGCTGGTTAGTTCATAAGGAGGATTTTTTTCATGTTTTATTTGGTGAACTTGAAAGTATGCATCAAACTTCTTAGGTTACATTATTAACAAATTCCTTTAAGTAGCTCATATGTTGGAATAGCCACTGAACTGAAACAGCAAATTGCATTGATTTTAGGGATTTCATCCTGTGGTTTTGTATAAATGATGGAGGCTGAACAAAAACCCAGCATACTTCATGCACTGTTCTTTCTTGATACTTTTGTTAATATAACTTTAAAAGGTTGTGGCTGTAAGCATCATTCTACCTATACACTTGTGCTTTCGAGGAATTATGTTAGTGTGCTACTATAATGTCCTTTACATTGTATTTACTTTAGTTTGAGTTAACATACCACCTATAAGATATCTTCTAACCTGTCACTGATTTGGACATAGGGTTTTTTTGTATACTTCTGTACAACGAACAGAGGTTTCAGAATTTGCTTCCTGAGATTGATGGGCAATAGGTGTGTGTATATTTGGTGTCTTTGTTCCCCCAGTCTTTTCCTATAGTGCCCTTTGTGGTTGTGTTTTGTCCTTTTTTGCCATTACACTTCATTTCTGTACAGATGGCTTGTCGATGCAGTTGTACCTTCTTCCTTGAGGAAAGGTACCGAAAGTGGCACTTCTGCAGCTAACAAAACTTGTCTGAACTAGGGGTTTCAAACACATGGGTGCTGGGGGAACCAGGTGTCTGCGCTGATCCTGGGAGCTGGGCACCCACAGTGTGCGTACGTCTGAAATCCTGTATCACAGTGCAAAAGGCTGAGGGAATTCATGAAGGTGCCATGACATCAATAAATAATTATGAGGACGGGTAGAAGACAAGATGACAGTTACAATGATATCTTATGTTTTGACTGCTATTTTGGCCACATTTCTTCATTTCTTCTTCTTCTTTTTTTAATAAGGTTTTTGGTGCTGTTGGGTTTCTAGAAGTGAGGAACAATATGGTGTGGTTAATCAGTGCCTTTACAACTGGTTTCTGCCAGTGGGTCTGAACAGTGATGTTGAAATGTGTGGGGTCTTTTTTTAATTTTTTTTTGTCAGAGAAGGAAGCATGGGTAAGGGAGAAATAAAGTGAACTCAGGAAGAAGTGAATGAGAAGTGAGTGTGTTTCAGGGGGGAAATAAGACTAACATAGGAAATGGAACCCTTGAACACAGTCTGAAAAGGAGAGAGAAAGGGAAGAGGTAGGGATTTGTCACTGTGCAGAATCGACAGTGGGCAGAGGAGGTGGCTGAGATATTGTATTTTTGGGTGGCTGAGAAATGTTGTATCTGATTTTTTGGAGGATTTGGAGTCTCTAGAACTTTGTAAGATTTCTGAAAAAAATTTTGATTCATTATTAGTGAAATTTTCTGAAATTTTGTTTTGCATCTGCTAGGCCTTTATTTCCTGTGACTGCAAACAATGCAGAATTACGGGCACTTGGCTTTATAACTAAAACTTAGTTCTGAGTCTGACATCATTTTTGAGCAAGTGTCCTAACTGGTGTTTTTACACCACTGGAGCAATGGGAAAATAACAACAACAAAAAGAAGCCTTAACATGAATCCAGCGCTGCTAAGGGGCTGTTAGTGGCCCTCAGCATCAATGGGGATCCTGCTCAGAAGCAGCAGTGCAGCCCTTTCAGCACTCACTGTTGCCCTGGGTGTATGGAGTTGTGTTGGGTGAGCTGCTAGTTCCAGGTGACAGGAGAGGTACCCCACGGTGGGCATCCGCAGCGAGGTTACATCGTGCCCACAGACATGGGGGAATGAACTTTTCTACATTTGACGAGACAAAAATAGTAATAGTATTTGTATGTGTATGTGTGTATATATATATCAGCTTCATCTGGGTGTGGTAGAAATAGGTCAGTACAATAGGAGAAATCAAACTGCTGGTAGGAATTAAAAGTTACTTCCTTTGGGGTAATTTCAGGTTGAAGGGAGCGTGAGAGAAACGTTCATAGATCCCTGAATTTATTTTCAGAGACTCATGAGAAGCCAGCCCTACAGAAGATTTGAGAAATAACAACTGTTAGCTGCCTATAACAATGTTATTTCCTATAAAAAGAACATGGGGGAAAGATTTTAGAAAACTTTCATTACATTGTTATCAAATGAATAAAGATATGACCACAGCGGCGTCGGAAAGAGGATGTGTCCGACTGTGTTGATGAAGGTGGCCTTAGGAGCTGATTGACTGCTGCTCAGGAAAAAGTGACTGCAGACTTTGAGATTTCTTTTCTGTACAGATTGCCCTTTCTCTAAAGAGCAGCTGAGTGCATAAATTGTGTCGCTTCTAGCAGCTTCTCTCCCCAGTGGGTACCACTCAGAGCTGATGGGCTGCAAAATGGTAGCAAAGCAGTTTTCCTCTTTGCCCGTTGTCCTTTTTATCTGTCCCGTTCTGATTGTGTGGCAATTGTGGCTTTTATGAGCAGGTATGGATCTTGCTAACGGCACCTGCAAGTGTCAGTCCCCCGGGGTTTTATAAAAAGGGCAGTTCCTTGGTTTTTAATTGGTGATTCGAGGGGGCTGTAGTCAGTTTTCCCCATATTGCCCAAATCTAAGAAACATCTGAAACAATGAACGGTGAGTTTAGGTTTCATTTTTGTTGCTATCCTGCTTTATAAAGGAGGAAAATCTCAAACTTACAATGCAGAATTAATCTACTCTGAGATGCATAGCGTTTATTCTATGTTTTACCTTAATTTTAATTTGAATAAAAGTTACACGACAACCCTCAGGTGTTTTTAAAATGTGCATTGTTAGGTGGGTGACATCACATGGAATCCATGCACAAGATAGGAAACGTGGCTTTGTATCCATGTTCAGCACGCTGTGCATGGGTTCTTTATTGTGTACAGCGCTTCCAGCTTGGAGCTGCGTAAAACAAAGAGTTAAAAACATAGATTTGTATAACACTGCATTTTGAAGTGAGCTGTGCAAACCTGCGAGTAAGTTCAGGAAAGGATTTTCTCTTTTTACTAACTGTATTTTTCAGGAAATCTGGCACCGAAGGCAGCACTGCAGTGTAAACCTATCTGTTTGCTCTTCAGGAGCCAGTTAGGAGAGCTCTGGAGCCAGGCACTAGGAGTTATGTAAGAAGGACATGTGGTTCCTGTCTCCAGGTGCTGACGGCCCTGCCTCCGTGGCGTGCGGAGAAGGATGGGCTTTTTGGCAAGACTGTGTTGTGTGCTGAGTAAATCAATCAATTGCTTTCTCCTTGAAATAGTAAAAAAGGGCAGGAATTGGAATTTATATTCCACTGTAAGCTGCTACAAAGCAGGTGTCCTTCTCAGTCGGGCTGCTTTCTCGTATTTACTGGAGGGCAAAGGCTGGTAGCAGTGCTGTAATTTTTCCCGTCTCGCTGTTACTTTTGACTGTGATACTTTCTGTAATGCTTCTTTGAAGTCGCTGCTCTTCTGCCTGCCTTACTGCTGCTCTGGCATGCGTGAATGTCTCCTCACGGAAACTTGGCTGGAGACAAAAGTGGAAATAATGGCTTTAAAATAGCACGGGGAAAAGTGAAGGGAAAAATGCAAACAGTGAAATAATTAGAAAAACTGTACGCTGCTCTGGGCGTCATCCGTCTCTATTTGTGGAATTATTCGGGGGGAAAAAGGGAAAAGCAGTGAAACACTGGAATAGTTGATCTTTTGTCAACATTGGTGGGTGCAGAGCTGGTGTTGTATTACACAGAGATAGCCTGCCATGCCCTGCTTGGCTCTGTGGCTAATGGACAGTGACGAGGAGGAGCATCGGAGAATTATGGTCAATAAAATGAAGGATAATTGGGCATCCTGCATTTCTGGTGCAGGAAGAGGATTAGCAGGAACTACCTTGTTTACTTTTGTTACATTTCATCTCTTGCTTCTGTTTTTAGTATTTCTCATGGAGTGGATTTAGAGCAAGTTTTAATGGAATTTTGTAATCTTAGACAAGGTATTTTTGAAAAATTCTCATTATTTGCTGAGTCTCCATTAATAAATCAGAATTTTGAGAGCAGGTTTTTTTTGGTCACATTACATGGTTGCTGGTTTAATTTATTAGGAGAGCAGTTCATGTTGAAGTGTTTAATTTGTGGCCCAAGCTGAAGGCCATGCCATGGCGGGCATCGTCATGCGTGCTGCGTCACCGAGGTTCTGTAACGCCCTGATTTAATTTGGCACCCGCTGGATGAGAACAGCCCAGTACTGTCTTTGTATAGGATGAATAGCTGTTTGAGAGCTGATGAAGTCCAGGAAAGACAACAGCGCTGGAGAATGAAGCTTCAGTTCATCCATTAGCAGCGATGTACGCTGTCCATATGGGTGCTGTTGTGACAGCGAGTCCCAGGGTTGGGCTGGAGGACGGGTGGAGGGAGGAACAGTGCTTGGTGATAGTCTGTCTTTCTACTTGCATTAGTTCTTAAAAAGCAATACAAACACATATATGTATGAAACTTGGCTAAAAGATGCTGCTTCATTTGAGAGAGGCCAAGAAAGAACTGTTAGAGTGACAAACTGTTGGGCATAAGATAAACTACGTTATTCCAAGCATTTCATCACTTGAGTGAAGAAGCTGCCCCACCTTTTCCACTTGTGAAGGCTTAGTTTTCAGATGAGCTGATCAGACAATTAAAAATAACTTGTACTGTGTAATTGATGTGTCCTGAAACTCACTACCTCTTTCCACTCCTGTTTAAATTCACCATTTTACTGTTAATGCTAACCCCTTCTACAGTATTTCTTTCTTGTTGCAGTTTTTATTCTTGCAGTGTTTGAGACCTGAGTATGTCCACTGCATGTCATCTCCCTGCATCTCCCATCTGATGGTCCCAGAGTGCAGACAAGTAGGAAGTTAAGATACCACCACTGAATCTGGGTTTGCATTTATGACAGTGCCTTATTCAATTAATCTTGCAACAACAAAGTGCCTTAAAATGGCTGCAGATGTATTTCTGCCTACTCAAAGACATCTTCTCACTGATAGCACATTATAGAGGAGCTGTAGTGTTGTTAAGGGTTGGATCCTTGCCAGTAGATGGAAGCATTTTTTAGCATCTCTTCATGCTTTGAGCTTTCTGCATTTTTTTACATAGTATCAGAATTTCTTCTTTTTCCATGTCTTCTCATCTATCATGAGCTATTCCAATTTGTGTTAGTTCAGATTACTTCCATTTGGTATTGTAAACATTTTTTACATTCCTTTTTGTTGGAGATGTTTCTAATCTTGTATTTTTTAGAGCTCTCTTCTTCTATTCCTCATCCTCTCTTTATTCTGGGCACGTCCCTGCTTGTCAAATTTCTCTTCAATTTCTGTTTTGCTTTTGTAGTAATTGGCAGACACCCTCTTGGAGCTCCTGAGGGAAATCATACATGTAAGGTTATAACCAAAGCAGCACCTGAGTGATATCACTGTGGGGCAGGAGACAGAAAGTTCAGCCAACCATCAGCAGAAGAGATAAGAAACTGTGGAATGCTCAAAGCCAGCAAGCTGGAACAGCAGAGACACAGGGCCTCCTTCCTTTGTGGTCTTATGTTTCAGTACGTACACAGCTTTTAGGTGGAAATATATGATTCTTTTTAAGGGTGATGGAGCCATTTTTTAGCAGTGTATATGAGAAGCTTAATAATCACTAGGTTTTGCACTGTTGTAAATATTCTTGGCTTTCCTTTGTGGTTATTCTTTTTGTTCTTGATTCTGTGTTAATATAATATATTCTGTTCTTTTTCTTATTGGAAAAAGAACTTGACTTTGTTGTAAACTTGCTGTTCAATTTTTTCATGAAACCCAAATGTTAAATTTACTTTTTACTTTTTAAATCGCTTTGTGTATAAATAGATAATATCCATATCTGTAAGTACGCTTTGATCTTTGTAAGGAGAAAGGGCTGCTGAACTGTTGAATTGTAAACAAAAAGCTCTAGGACCTCCAGGTAATTCCTCTTCAAAGCTTTCTTCAGAGACTGGCTGAATCTGTGTTCCTCTGTGTTACAGACAAAAAATTATTACATGGGAAGAATGGAACAAGGAAAGTGAATCAGAATAAAAACAGTGAATAGTAAAACTGTACTGTTGCCTTGAATGCAGCCTGCCTAGTAGGCTTGTTGGCTTCCAGCACTGTTCACAGCACAGCACATTTTAGCTGTAGGTTGCTAGATCTGATCCATTTCTGACTGGTGAAGACTGAAGTTTGTGGGGTTTGTATGACTGACTGCTTAGTGTGAAATGTGTTTGATGTTCCTGATCCAGCTGACAGGCCTTGTCATAAATTGCAAACAGAGTTGTCATTAATTGATTCATCTTTGCAAAGGGGTCATGGAAACTGAATTATTTTCATCTATCTACAGACCAGGAGGGTGCATGGTGATGATACCTTGCTCAGCTGCCATATGTACTTCACATCTCATCGTGCTGAAGCCTCTCAGTAGAATGAATTTTTCCCACACCTTCATTTTTGCATGCATATGAAGCCCATCTGCAGAACCTTCTAATAATTGCTACTATTTCCCAAATATCCAAAACTCAGCTTAGCTCATAGAAGTTGAAATACACGTGGCATGAGAAGTTTTTATTTTGCATAAAGGAGCAATTCTGTTGGCATGCAAAGCTGTGTAATTTTATTCTGAGTTTGGAAACAGCACTACTAAGAGTGCTACTGTTCAGTTCATGAGTTTCCTGTAATTATTATTGAAGATTATTTCTGAAAAAAATAATAAACAACCCTGGGAAATGTGCAGTATAACACTGAAGGTTGTTTGCACGCATGGAAAACTGTTTGGGTTTTTTTTTTTTTGTTTTTACTTTTTCATCTCTGTTCGTTTTGTTGGAGTTCTAAGATTTTTTTCCCTGCTGCTTCATCAGAGCATTAATAGATATTTCAACTGCCTAACAGGTCAAATACCAGCACCTTAACTTATTTCAGTCCTTATTCTTGTTTGGTTGTTTGTCGTAACTTGCCCTTTTTTCTTTGCTCGTGGTTATGTTGGCTTCTTGAGCTATGCTGACCTCCAGGATGCGCTCTGTGAAAATGAGCCCCTGACCTAGAGAAATGCTGTAGTTAGGAGAACAAGGCTCTTCTTCTGAACACTTTCCTGCCTGGGTCTTCCCTGCTGTTGAAGGTTAATGCCATGGTGTTGTTTGAGAGAACAAGCTCTTTGGAAATGAAGGGAGCCTAGGATTGTAGGAGGAATAATTTGTAGACAAAAACAGTTGTTTAGCTACAACAGAATCAGTGGGAAGCTGATAAATGCCGTTTACAGAATTCAGAGGGTCATGAATTTTTGTGGAGTATCAAAACTACTAGCTTTTTATTTTTGGAAGATCCACTGTAGCATAGTGTAATGAACTTCAGAGGCTGGTTTTATAAATTAAGCGTTGCAGTCAAGGTCACCAGGGATCCAAACACGGTTGGAGTTGCTTTATCACTGTGGGTTTACAACTACATGAAGAATAATTGTCAATAGGTAGCAACGTGCTTTTTATTAGCAGCCCTTTTCATCAGAATATTGGAGTACAATAGTGATATAGTGCATAGATCCCTGAATTAAAAGCTGCAAATGTAATCTTGATCATATAAAGGCTTGCAGCATTTGCTGTGTCTGTGTTAGCAGCATTGAAAAAACCTGGTTTGTGGCAGAATTACCAGTTATAAAATGCATGTTTATATTTTCTTTTTAGGATCGAGTAGAACACACTGATTCAGCAGAACTGGCTGGTTGTGCTGCAGTCATCATGAGTAGGCACAGGGTCATTCGTTTCTTAACATACGTATAAGAGAAAAAGGTAAGAGGCAAATTCTCTTCAGCATGTAATGATTTAGGGATACTTGTGTGAAATGCTTATGTTCTTATATATGTGTGTGGATGTATATTTATATGCACACCCATACACGTGTACATTTCCTTGTACACAAGATGGTGGAGTATTTTTAGCGTTTTGTAATTTTGTTCTTTATTGAGAGTAATTGTCTTGTTATAGAGCAGAGATGTGTCTTGTTTTCTTTGGGAGTGGGAAGTGGGCAAAGTCTTTCTTCCTCAGTCTGTGCTGTAGGCAGATCTCATCACTTAAAAATACAGCTAATGCTGAGCTCTCTGAAAAAAGCTGCTCAGTACAATAGAGCTTGACTTTGTCCTCCCAGAGGCAAGTAATACAAAAGTCACTAAAGGGAGCTGCAAAAATATGTGGATGCTTTTTCCGGAAGTTGAAGATAGTCCTCAGGAGCATTAGAATTAACAAATTTATTTGTCCAGTTTATGATAGTCAATACTGTGTTGTCGTGTTATGAGAAGATGGTATTTTCTGCAGTCAAACTCAGGGTGAAAGAGCAATGTTTATTTTCAGTCTGGTCATGCCCTTGTGGCTTTCCTCTTAGGAATCTTTCATATACAGTTTTGTTGAGGGCTGCTATAAACTACTTGAGTGTTTTGTTTAGTAAGAGTTTACTGAGATACGTATGTTTACAGTTTTGTATTGACACAGAGTAGTCTGCACACAAGACAGTGTGATAGAAAGTCCTGAGATCTTATTCTGGCTCTTTAATACTGCTTGATTTGTAGTCTATTTCTATGGTGTTAACAGTTGCACGCTGGTATTATTTCTTTTTGGTGCAATTTTTATTGTAGAGTGTTAGTGTGATCATGTGCCAGTCATGTACTGTTAGGGTGGAGAAACAGAAAAGCTGTCAGTTCCAGCGGTGAAGAATCCTTGAGGGTTACATAAGAGGTCCAGCACAGAAAGAAGATCATGAGTTATGTAAATCCTCATTGTAGAGACCAAACGAGTCTTGCCACTTTGCAGGTATAACACAAAGCCTAGCTGTTTGTACACATCCTTTCCCAAGAAGAAGCTGGCACGTAGGACATCTGAGCTATCTTGAGAGGCAGCCTCCAAGGTTAAGCATGATCAGAACACCAACTGATATTAAGTAAGATTTTTCTGTCCTTTTGCTCTGTTTCACTTCCTCTGCAATAACCAGTTAAAGTTTGCTTTATGTCTAGATGCTCTGATGACTCTTCTTCGTATTGCTCATCCCAATATATACCAATTTAGAAGGTTTCTCATTTTTGGTGGCATACAGTTGAAATCACCATTGAAATTTCTTCCTAATCTGTTCATGTCTGCATCCTCACCATTCCAGAGATGGAGTTGTGTGTTTGCTCCTCAGCTTCTCTCTGTGCCATGGCTTGAAATAGTTGAGTAGTAGTTAAAAGTTTCTCCACTATGAATGATCCTTTAAAAATGTCATTTCAGCCTTTGCACTAGGAGGAAGTTTGGGACTAGAACAATGCCCAAACTGTTAACTTTTATAGTGGTGTCTATGAGTTACAATCTGAGCAGTTACAATGGGTTACTATTTGGCAGAGAGGTCTAAAGGAATATGTTTGGTTTTATTTATGTTGAATAGTCAATAAAAACATTTAAATACTAAACCATGGGGACAACAGCTACCAGATTATTGTAGTGTGCTGTGTTAGAGCATTTTTTGTTATCTCTTCTAATGTGGAGTTGCTGGCTATTCAGAGTTGAAGTATTGTGTCTCAAACTGGTAAACATATGAGATGTTGACACTATCTTCGTCAAGAAGCATCATGGCTATCTGTGAGGAACGTGAGTACTTGTCCTCCTTTTCTGTCAGGAAAAGGGCAGTACTTTTGTGGGTTGGGAATGTTTTTTTCACTTGGACAAAACTTGAGGAAAAGTGTGGGGAATGCTGAGAGTGTTCTTCTATATAAGAATAGTAACGTTCAGTGTTAGACCTGAAGATTCACTGCTGACCTTTTCAGAGAAATACCTACTTGCATAGACAATGAGATCTATCTCATTTAGAGTGGCTGTCAGCTTAGTGACTGTGAGCTTAAAAATAAAAGATTCTCTGTATATCCTGGTATATCATACGTAAGATAGCGAAAATGATAGAAAAAGTCTTTTCCCTCTTCAGTTTGCTTTATGAGCATCATCAGTCTGGATTTTGGCTCGTTGCATGTTTGTGCACTAGCATTTCAGCTTCAGGATTCATACAGTTACATACAGTGTTTACATGTAGTTCTCATAACTTAGAGTTTTTAAAAGTATAGAAAAAATCCTTCTGCAATATTGGACCAAAATTAAACTCACAAGATGTTTAAATATTAGATAGTACATATTTTAATAAAATAATTGTTTCACAGAGTTGTTATAAAGTATTAACCACATTGGGATTGTAAGGGAGTGGGGACAAAATTCTAAGTCTTGTTTATATGCCCTTGTTATTGTTAGACACGTGGTTTCCTGAGTCTGAATACTTGTATTTTTTTCATGTTATAAAATCACGATATCAGATTTAAAAGCCTGATCTTGACTAAATCAAAATGATAACATTAATTGTGAGCTTCTAACATTGCTGTCTTTGGTTAGGTATAACTTGATCAGAATTCACCTCCTACAAAGACAGGCCGAGGGAGCTGGGCTTGTTTCGCTTGGAAAAGAGAAGGTTCTGGGGAGACCTCATTGTGGCCTCCCTGTACTTGAAGGGAGCTTATAAACAGGATGGAGACCAACATTTTACATGGTCTGATTATGGCAAGGGGGAATGGTTTTGAAATAAAAGAGGAGGAGGGTGGTGAGGCACTGGCACAGGTTGCCCAAAGTAGTTGTGGATGCCCCATCTCTGGAGGTGATGAGGGCCAGGCTGGATGGGGCCCTGGGCAGCCTGATCCAGTGGATGGTAACCTTGCCCATGGCAGGAGGTTTGGAACAAGATGATCTTTAACATCCATTCCAACTGAAGCCATTCTACAGTTCTGTGATTCAGTAATCTTACTGATTTGTACGACAAGCAAAACCCACTAAATTTAGGAAATGTTGGGACAGATACAGTTTATATTATACTTGCTCTAGTGTACATAGATTTGAGTTAGTTCTAAATTTTATCAGGCTTTCAGTCAAGTTTCAAAGTTGTATGAATGGTCAGATCTGAATTTTTCTAAAGATCTGTAAGGTACACAAAGTCAAATTGCAGTGGTCTATAGAATTGCTTTAAAGCACGTTTTTAGCAACTGTATAGTCAGCACAGCATTCCCTCCCCATCAACTTACTTGTCACTAATCATTATCTTCCCTAAAATAAACAAAGCAAAACAAAAAGATCACTGCTTGTAGCCTATTTTTTGGGGCCGCCCATACTGTGGTTTCTGTTTCTGTCCAAGTGAATGCCTTGCCTGGATGTCCTCTATGACAATGGAAGTGCGTGGAAATCTTGAGCATGGTGCTTTCAGATAGTGTCACAGTTTAACTCTGTCAAACAGAAAAATTTTGTATCTTAACTTACCAGTCTTACTGTGCTTCCGCTGACAAATATTCTTTGCATCACTGACCTTGGTAGTGGGGCTTTGCTAGACTGGGGTGTTGTCATTATAATGTACATGAAATACAATATGAGCGGATGTGAAATTATATGGTGTTTTGTATAAAAGGGTCGTACTGTAGTGCGTTACATTAGGTTGATGATTAGAACTCTGAATGGAGAAAAAAATCAAGCAAAACATTCATTGATTCTAAGATTCTAATTAACTTTTCAGTACTTGATATTTACAGAACTGGTCAAGATGCTCCCCATCAAGGTTTTGCAAGGATAGAAGGGAAAAGTGAAAGAGAACCTCCAAACTCTTGTGGTTTGAAGTTCAAATGAATTTAAGATTTGCATGTCTGAGGAGAAGTATCTGCTTTTTAAAGTTATTTTGGTTTAATTGTGTAATAAATAAAATTGTTTTATTTAAAGTGCTGTAGAAGATTTCTCCTACAGTGGCTGGGTGGTCAGGTTGGATAGCTCAAGGGATCGAAGAGTACACTCACAGCTAGAGATCAGAACCTGGTTTTATCTTCTTCTAGAAAGCAAGTGTTGAGAGAATGTAAAATTTAAAGTTGTAGTAATTGAAATAAAACTTGATGTTTTCCTCAAATTACAATTCTATAGGGATAATGTTAAAATAATGTCTAGTTTTAAGTTGGGAAGTCCTTCTGACTTGTTTCTTGTCTGTATCTCTAGTGTAAAGGAGCAGGTTTGTAGTTGACTGGAGTCTAGCTGTCAGGTCTAACACTGTTTCTTACTGTAAAACAAGGTTCTCACCCTTTCCTCCTCCATTTCTATATTTCACGGCATCGAAAGCCAGCTCTGAAGAGAATGTCTTGGATGATGTTCAGAGAACAGATCAAATTGAGGCCTCTCTATGGTATATAGGTTATGACACACATTTCTCAGTGAAAATGTCTTCACTAGTAGTGTTTTCAAGAAATGAATCATGGTGTCTTGTCGCTAAAAACCTTCAGTAGCAAGAAGACCATCTTCTTAAACGAAGGGTGAAAATGTTATTTGTTGTGTAGAGATTCAGAAGGTTACTTAATGGCTTAGGTTTTTTTTTTTTTTTTTTGTTATTAGTATTTCTCTCTCACTGTATCCTTTCTAACCAGAGAGTGTTACCTTTTGATGAAACTGCTTACTTCTGTGCTCTTTGCTAGATTTCTGGTGTCTACTTATCATGGAAACAAGGATTATTAAGGCAGGCATTTTAAGAGCTAGTGTAATTCAAGGAACACCTATTTACTCCTTTAACAACTTTACAACTAGGAATCTTTGAAGCATCTCTGGGAAATGAGGAGTGAAACAGAATACTGCTAGCCTAGGAAACATCACAAAAACACAGAGTTTAGGCTGCTTGTTCAAAGCCACATGTGCTCATCAGTGGTGGTATGAAACCAAAAGCTGGATCTTCAGATTGTTGCTTAGTTGACTTTCTGGTTTTCTGGACAGTGTTACTTTTTGACTGATGCTGGAGCAGTTTTGCTCTCATCATTGGGGTAATCCTTACAGTTAGACATTAAGGTGGCAATACAAGGTAGCACCAACATCATCAGCTGGCTTTTGAAACGGCTTGAAGACTATTGCTGGCTTTGGCTGTTCTGTTTAAATGCTTGGGTGGAGGTCAGTGTTTTCCTTGAATGTAAAAAGCTGAGACAATGCCATCAGATGCTGAGGTAAGCATTGATAGTAAGCTGTGAGGGTAAAGGCATGTGACTGGCTTTGATGTTTTCAGTGCAGCGTTGCTGAATATACTTTCACTCAGCAGTTATGTAGCAGTGCTTTCAAAACTCCTCCTTTTCCCTCCTTCCCTGTTTATGGTGTTGGAAAGAAAATCTCAGTAGTCTAAATAATAATGAAAATTGTGTTGATATGTAATGAAAATAAAAGCCTGATATATGAGGCAAAACAACATTTTTTGTAGGAAGGTTTCATTTTGCAGATCCTATGCTGACACTGCACAAAGAATTACATGGCTTTCATTTGTGTTATATTACCCTAAAGATAAGTTTCTAAACAGAATTTCTTAATTGTAGAAACCAATTTGACGTGCTGCCTGCGTGTATTGTTCTCCCAAATCCTGAAAATAAAGTCCCTTTATTGTGGCCTCTCAAAAAGACCTGTCACTAACTGGAAAATGCCCTTAATAAAACATAGGGACACAGGCACAGCATTTTATAGGTTCTGTAGTGTGGAATACATTCTGCTTTGAACTGACACAGATTTGCAAACTCAGTTTGGTTGCTATTTTTTTTTCATCTGAGGAGGATATGTTCTGTTCCAGTAACAGCCAACATGTAAAAATGAACCTGCATTCTTCAAATGTTGTTGCTGCAGACACCTGGTTCACATCAACACATTCCCTTTGTGTATGGCAGGATTTTTAAAAACATATTCTTCTGCAAATGTTCATAAATGCTATAATCTTTTTTTTAAAAATCTAGATTTTGCTTAAATGTTAACGTTTTTAAAAATGCTTTTATAAACTTGGAGAGAATATTAAAAGCCAAAGCAAGTTTGTGGAGGTTGTTAATCTGAATTAAGCAAATTTAAGTACACAAATGCTTTATATTCTTGGGAAACACTTTTGCTTTATGCATGTAATATATTTAAAATTTGATTTATAGATCCTGTCTTTCCCCTTAAAACAGAGTAACCTTTAGTGGAACACTGCTGACTGAAGCGTAGACACCTGATTGTAATTTGTTCTTTTTGGCAGGTTCAGACAAGAATCTGATGGTCTTTCCCTGACAAATGGAGAACTATTTCCAAGCAGAGGCATATAACCTCGATAAGGTTTTAGATGAATTTGAGCAAAACGAAGGTGAGTCATTTTGAACAAAATCACAGGTACATAATCTACAGGGAAAACCATTGGAGAGGGAGAGGTCTATGATACAATTCTGGTTTTTGAGTTACAAATTCATCTCAGAACTTGGGAGACAATTCTGTTAATTTGATATGGTGTGTCGTAAGTACTTAAGTGCATTTTTCTTCAGCTTCCATTCATCTTGTTTATTTGTTTAAAAATTTGTTTATTTTTTCATAGAAATTCTTCGATAAACTTTAAAGAAAGGCTTTTTGGAGCTTAATCTCAGTAGCTATGTTTTTTTAATTCATTTTAAACAAATCAGACAAAACATTTTTATTCTAAGCAGCTTTTGCAGTTTTGGAAGACTCAAGCGTAGAAATGTTTTATGAGGTCACATAAATCATATAATGAGAGTTAGCATATTTCAAGTATTAAAGATTTTGCTTTGTCTAATTGCTACTTCTGTGCTGGCAAATAGGTTAAACATTTAATAGGAATGGAAGTCTTTCTAGGCATTTCTAGCTATCTAAATTATATTAATTGATACTTCTAAAATTGTTTGTGCAAATTCAGCCTGATAGTAATTGCGTAGCTCTAAAATTCTTCTGTTCCAGAAGCATTGTGCAACTAGACTATTAATGGTTGATCAAGGATGCTGGTTTTACAAGATGTTTTACTAATCTACCAGTATTTGAACATCTTTTGTGTTTGGGGCATTCTAATACAACAAAGTTAATAGAATCTATAGTGTTAACAGGACAGTAAGTTGTCTCATTCATTGTATAAACAATTTTTCAGATGCCGCTGTTTCACCTACACTGTTGGGTGCAAAGTGGAATCAGATTCTAGACCCTCCTTCTCGTCGTCTGTCATACAACCTGACCGTGGCTGATGTGAATGAAGCTACAACTCCTAATGAATGTCAGCAGAGATTAAAGTCTTTCTCCTTGTCTCATTCAGTGACTACACCAGCAGGAGGAGAGGATCGCTGTGCTAATGGAAAGGATTTTAGCCTAAGCCCAGAGACTCCAGTCATGTGGATTGATGATCAGGCAGCAGCAGATGATCAGTTGATTAAAAGAAATAGTAATCGGGATGATCAGTGTAACACTGTGGAAACAGGAGAAAAGAAATGTGGAACTATAGCTTGCTTGCCAGAGGAGAAAAATGTACTAGTGGTGGCAGTCATGCATAACTGTGACGGAAGAACACTACAAAGTGGTGACTTGCTGGATTGTACAAATTACAACAGTCAGTCCCTAACGGACACTATTAGCTTTACACTGGATAATGAAAACCAACAGAGTGATCAGTTTAGTGTTACTGTAAATGGATCCATGGAAAAAGATACAGATACAGAAAAGCAAGTAAATCGGCTCCATGCTGAAGATGACTCTGTAAGTCATTTGATTAATGCTTCATCTGAAACTCTGACCGTTGCATGCCCCTCCTCTTGCTTAAAGGATGATTTTAATACGAGTAAAGATTCACTGCTTTCAGAAGCTACAGCTGCAGGGATTAATGCAGTGACTCTCTTACAGAGACCTGTTGATGGTACCATTAAAATGCAAGAAAATTGTGTATCAGTTGAAAATTTTAGTAGTAAAGCCATTCCTCAGAGAACAGATCTAGAAGTTAAAAACTTTTCTTCTGGTTCAAATAATGGAACCTTAGGAGAAGAAATGACCCAACAAAGACATTCGAGGTTATCTGGGCTTGAGGAAGCTTGTCAACCTAGTGTGGCTGGAAGTGGCAACTACACGGAATGCGTTGCAGAACATTTTGCTTCTGAGAATGTTAGTGCCATTGAAAGCGAAGTCATTGAATGTGATAAAAATCTTGGCGCATCTGAAGCGCTCGGCATGGAAGAGTGTTACCCTGAATCTCAGGAGATGACTAATTGGGAACTGACTAGATTGAATGATATGAATAATAAGCAAACTCTGGAAGAGAATGAAAGACTTTTGCAGACAAAACAGCCTGATGAGGCATGTAGTAGTAGCAAAGAAGGTGGAGATGGGAAGATGGAGGCAGGCATAGACTTAAAAGGGACTGGTACAGATGAGCTTGAAGGGTCCAGTCTCTCTGATGTGATGGGTACATCAACAGCAAGCTCTCTGTCTAATGGTTGTGATTCCTATGGAATGCAGAACCCAGTCGTTGCTCATGTTCCAAAGACTTTACCCTCCAAGGAAGACTCGGTAACAGAGGAAAAGGAGATTGAGGAGAGCAAGTCAGAATGTTACTCTAACGTTTATGAACAGAGAGGAAATGAGACCGCAGAAGGGAGCGGTCTTATTTTAAACAGCGCTGGTGACCACATAAAGAAAAATTATTTACATAACCTCTGTAGTCAGGTGCCATCCATGCAAGGGCAAACTTCACCAAAACCAGTGACTAATCTGCAATCTATCAGTGTTCCTTTTGGTGGTGCAAGACCTAAACAACCCACAAATCTTAAATTGCAGATTCCAAAGCCATTATCGGACCACTTACAAAATGACCTTGTTCCCCCAAACTGTGGAGGTAATAGTAAAAACAAAAATATCTTTGGTAAGACTCAGTTAGGGGATACCTTGACGGGAGACGTGTTTCCTGGTGAAACATCATTAAATGCCTCTGTTACTGATACTAATGGAGAACATTTGGAAGAGTATGAATCTGGAGTTTCTAATAGTCCGTGCCTTGCAGTAGCCCCAGATAGTCCAGATAATGATCTCAGAGCTGGTCAGTTTGGAGCTCCAGCCAGAAAGCCTTTTACTACTTTGGGTGAGGTGGCTCCAGTTTGGGTTCCAGATTCTCAAGCACCAAACTGTATGAAGTGCGAGGCGAGATTTACGTTCACGAAAAGAAGGCATCATTGCAGAGCTTGTGGGAAGGTGAGTTCCTAATCCGTGAGTAAGCTCAAAGCATGATTTTTGTTGCTGATATCGATGAATTTTGTTGTGGTGGTGTAAAATCAAAACAGAGGACTTTGTAAGCCACTGGCTGTAGTTGACTGTGACATCTCTTCCTAAAAAGCTGTGTTTGGATTGCAAAGGAAAAACAGAAACTTCTAAGCTCTAATCTGTTTAGGTTCTAATAAAGAATAAAACTATTTGTTATTCATAGCTGTGAGATTAATTATCTTGTATGAGCAGTGTATTAGCTGATTGCAATAATCAACATGCATTGGATTCATATGGAACTACTATGAAATGGCTAAGTGCAGGAAACTAGTTAGCAGAAATTACCGCATCAGTAATCCCATTAAAGATACAGAAACATGTTGATGGGAATTGGAAGCGTGCTGTGGAATTGCTGGCATTCTTGGTGGTTCAGATGGCTGTTCAAACTGTTCTTTTAAGCTTTCTTTACTATTTTTTTCTCATTTCTCATATCACATCTTCTCCTGTAAAGAATGTATCTTTGCTCATGGGGAAAAAAAAAAAAATAAGTAAGTTCTCTGTGGTCTGATGGATGGATGCATAGTGAGAAATTTTGTAACGAAGACAACAAAAACATAATTCCTGTATTTCATTATTGGCTTTTTTTTTTAAAATTTATTTGAGAAACGTCATCTAGGACAAAGACACAAAGACACACAAACAAAGACAAAGACACAAAGACACATAAGACACAAAGTCTTATGTGTCAAGTTTATGATAAATGTTTAGCTTCTAAAGTATTCTCAAATGTTTTGTTACTGAAACACGAGTCGATGGCATGTGGGAAATAGGAACACAGGAAAAAATACGATTATTCAAAAGAGGTAAACTAACACTCTAGTCAAGTAGATATTCATGAATAGTTTTAAGACAAAAAGAAGCATTTAAACCCACTAAAAATTATGGTAAAAGTAACTCTGGTCTATTTAGGACCCTATCCAGCTGTTTCTGAAATTGATCAGAGGACCCTTCTGATTGCTATGGGCATGATCTGTATTAGCTACCAGAAAAGTGCAGGGAGGCAGAGCAACTTGAGCAGACAACCTAAAAGAATGCAAATTCATCTGGACACCTCAAACCCTCAATGCCTGTTTCCGGAAGAAGCCTGCCAGAAAACAGACTGCTCCTCTGTGATGGACCGTGTAGGTGTACCATTTCCCTGTTCAGTAAGCAAAAGGTATAGCGCTCAATTTCTTCATTACATCATCAGCTAAGTAGATCTTATTCAAATTTGATTTTGGGACCTGCTGAAAAGTCACTACCAGGACACTTTTGACTGTTAAACAGATTTGTTATGCACTCGTTAACGACTTCCAGTTGCTTGCTTCTGCCATCCTGTTGCACACTGTTTGCAGTGCAGGTCCTGAGGGGGAGCTGGTAGCCACAGGAGATCAATAAGCATCATGAGGGGCACATGCCTACCTTTTGTGCACCTTTCAGTTAATATCAAAGGGCTCAATCTCATTCTCATTGCAGTTAAGGAGCATCTGTAAGGCATATCAGTTAAAGGAACTGTGTCCATCCTTTTATCTTTGTGTTAACTTACACAGTCAGGTATTTTGGTCCCATTCTTGATTTGATGCGATTACAGTTTTCATTTACAGAATGTTGTCTACTTTTTGTTTGCTTGTTTGTTTTAAACAAGGTTATTGCTGATGTTTAATTACTTCTCTGTAATGATTGAAGCCCTGAAATGCACAAATCAGAAGCAGAGAGTGAGAATAACCATAAGCGAAATGGGCAAAACAAATACATAGCAAAAAAATGCAGTGTCTTTTTTTCTTTTCTTTTTTTTTTTTTTCCCTTTAAACTACTGTAGACAAGCCCTGAGAAGAACAACCAGCATTGTTTCGGATGACACATAGGAAATGGATAAAATAAAAGGTCCCTCTGCTCTGTAGACAAAATTATTTCTCAGTTATGAAAAATACATGTGTTAGTATTTAATATTCTTGGAGTGTTCTTAGACTAAACCTCAGAAGGGCTTGTTTCTAGAAGCTTTTGTTAGCTAATATTGCTGGGCCAAATTCGCACATGTGCAGTCAAAAAATGCTGCAGATATTGCTGTGGAGCTTCTTTTTTAAGTTTTTTTACATTTTTTTCTCCAAAGAAAACACTCACTCCTAAACACTAAGAATCAGTGTAAGCCAAATAGTACTTTAGCACTTGCTGCAGATTGCTTCACAACATTTAAGTCCTGTAACATTTCTGGGAGGGGAGAAACCAAAGGCTTTCAAAGGCAAGCTCTAATGGATCTAGCTGTAGTGGCTTGAGCCATGCTCAGCTGTCTGCTCTTGCACTCTGCCCTTCCCATAGCCATCCCCAGGGCAAGTCATGCTGACCATGTGTCTGTGGTGGGGTGACTACTGTATCACAGTAACGCTTGTACTCCTATCAAATGCATGAATCTCTGTTAAAGAACTGGAGAGATAATGTCTTCATGTTGTACAATTACTTGTTTCTAGGGGAATGATCATGGGAATAAAGATTTTTGAATGCAAGCTTTAGAACAGTAAAGCCAAGCTTTTAAGCCTTACGAGGAAAAAGACAGTGTGGTGGTGGTGAATGTATCCATTTCATTTGGAAATGAAAATTGCATTTAAAAATAGTTGAGTGGCACCTGGGAAGTCTACCTCTGTTTTTAATTTCAGGATAATAATTGCAAAATTAATGGAAGATACAAACCTCAGGGGAATGAAAGGAAGTAATACACTTACAGTAAATTTTGAATTAGAATTAAGAGCCTGAAGAATGTATGTGAACACATTCATAAATTTAGCCTTATATATTTATGTATTTTCCATTGTCAGATGAAACAATTATCTTTGGTAGGAAAAACAGAAAAATTGTATGTCATCTTTTTTCGGACAAACAAAGCTTTAGATATAGAAATCACCAAAACCCTTAACAACTGAAGCTTTAACAACCCCAATCATGCCATGTCGTTTTTTTGTGGCATGAATTACCAAGATAAATGAGTTGGTGATTGTTAATAATGGGACCATATTGTTGGTTGTGCTGGATTATGTCCTTCCTCTGCATCTTCCCCTCTACTCAGCGCTGGTGAGGTCACACTTGGAGTCCTGTGTCCAGTTCTGGGCTCCCCAGTGTAAGAGAGACTTGAGCACACTGGTAAGAGTCCAGCACAGGGCCCCTGAGATGATGAAGGACCTGGAGCACCGCTCTGATGAGGAGAGGCTCAGAGAGCTGGGACTGTTCAGTCTGGAGAAGAGGAGGCTTGGGAGATCTTAGCAATGTCAATGTACCTGAAGAAAGAGTACAATGAAGATGGAACCAGGCCCTTTTCAGTGGTACCCAGGGCCAGTACCAGAGGCAATGGACACAAACTGGAATGTAAGGGATTCCCTGTGACTGTCAGGAAGCATTTCTGTGCTCCATCGCTCACATAGCACAGGTTGAGGTTTTGGGGAGAAGTTTTAGGGTCTCCTCAAAAGCTGCTTCTTCAAAAGCTGCCTGGATATGGGCCTGGGCACCCTACTCTGGGTGTCCCTGCTGGAGGAGGGGTTGGAGTAGATGGACCCAGAGGTTCCTGCCAACCTCAACCACTCTGTGATTCCGTCGTTCCTACTGTCAGAAAGCTGATGCAGCAGAGGGGAGGAGGTATAGGTGTTGTCATTGTCTGTTTTCCCTTTTAATATTTAGATCTTGGGGACTGTTGCCTTTGGGAGCTTTGCTGAGTGCATAATGCATTGTTTGATAAAAGGTCCTAAATTAGATATTAATTTGTGAAGTTGTTTATTATTAAGACATTGATTTTTTTCCATGTTCAATACTGAAATTTCAAGTGGAAGTTTCTCCCAGAGAACTGAAAGGCAGTAAAATGTCTCTAAAATATGCTGTGCTGTTGTTATTACCATTACCTAGAAATCTTGTAAAATGAGTGAAGGTGTAAATGCAGAAATAAGATTTTTAAAGCACATTTGCATTTTATTTTTGCATGAAAATGTTTTGTTGCGGAAATGTTTACACCGACATATTTAGGAAATACTAAAATGAAGTGAGGTAAGCTCTTGGTTCTTCAGATTCAATTTCCAACTCTCACATTGAAATGTGGAGCTTATTTTGTATGTGCTTCTTTTAAACATTTGCCACTAAAAGACCGTGAAGGTGCCTGGAAAGTGGTCATAATTTGGTGTGATCTTTAACTTGATTGAAATTTAGTTAGGCTCACATATGTTTTTATATGAGAATCTTCTGTAGTTTATTGTCTGTGTTAGAGAAGTACTGCTGCTGAAGTGATGATGGAATTATTTTTTTGATTAAGAAGGCATTCCAAATCATAGTAACACGTAGTTAACTGTATATTTAAAACCACCACCGAGTAAAATGTGAAATTCTTTCTTGGTATCTGAACTCATTTGTTGTGTAGCTGTTGCTGTTTCTAGATTTCCCAAATGTGATGTTATTGTTCTGCATGAAACAAGTATTCATCAGTATCTTCAGCTTACCTGAGTAACAAACAACCCTGAGAAGATACTGTTGCAGTTTTTGTTTGTTTGTTTTAAAGATAATATTATTATTTAAAACAAAACAAAATCACTGAGACACACTGATTTATTTGTTCTGTGTGATTGCAAGTGCTGTTGTAGGAACATGTCAGTATTTGTTTTGGGGCAAAAGCCATCCTTATGTTGTATGGCTTTGCTTGTTTGGAGGAAGCCTCAACGCTGTTTTCTGCCCAGGACTTTGGGAGCTGTTAGGTGCAGCTCAGGTGAGAAGTGCTAGTAGTGCAGCTGCACCTCTGCAGCCAGTTGTATCTCCAGAGACCTTGCTGTGTCCCTCTTTAGCAGCCAGTGTGCATAGAGTGTGGTTCATGATTTTTCTGAAGTGTTATGATGCCGTAGTGTTTGTAAGTAAGTAAATATGAGCTTATTTTTTTTCCTTAATAGATGAAGCAAGATTTTCCTGCAGTACCAATGTCATACAGGTTTCTAAAATGTCTCATTTTATCTGTTGAACACTTGAAATGTTTTGATACATCAGTATTCAGTTGACTGAGGAATATATATGAAGACATTAAACAGCTAGAGTTGCTAATAAAGATGAATCGTACTGCTGCAAATAAAAATGATTTGTCTGAATTAAGCTCTGCCACAGCAATCTCTTATGTAGAGAGAACTGGTGTGTTTAAACATAGTTGATTCTAGAAAGTAATCATGCTTCAAGACTGAAATTAATTTTCAAATGGTTAAATCTGTGAGGGATTGTAATGTGGTAGGAATTTAATAAGCTATTGTCATGTACGTAAAATATATTTTAAAAAAAATACCACCATGAAGTATCAGGACAACATGCATTTATGTGCTGCAGATACTACTGCTTCACTGGGATTAGTGGGATGGAGTCTTGGGCAGACAGTAGTCCCTGTGGCTTTAATGGGAAAAGACTGATGATTTTCCTCCTTATTTTGCATATCTTGAGCTTTACCAATGTTCTCTTGTCTGAATTCATCAGTTCATTGCATGTCTTTGAATGACACTTAAGCTTTTTCCCTTTGGGTTCCAGGTTTTTTGTGCAGCATGCTGTAGCCTGAAGTGCAAGTTGCTGTACATGGATCGAAAGGAAGCTAGAGTCTGTGTAATCTGCCACTCAGTACTAATGAATGGTAAGTGGGGGGAGAACCTGAAACGCAGAGCTTCCCTGGCTGTGTGTCGAGCTGCAGTTATGATTAAAAACAAGAAAAACAAACAAAAAAAAAACAACACAAAATGCTTTTATGTGTATGGGCAAATGTTCTAAAACGTCTCTAGAAGTTCCCTGCTCAGCCAATAGGGCCTGCTTGCTTGACTTCTCATGCTTGGAATCATCTGCTCCTGTGCTCTTAAAAAGTGAGCAGCACTGATGGGTACCCAGTTTCTTCAAAAGCAGATTCCCAGGGAACCTTACTAGCTAGTAGGCCAAATATAAAGAGACAGGAAATGTAGACTGTAATATCTAGAAATTAAGAGCAAGTCCCAACAAAGACAATGTTGAAGAAGTGCTAAAATGTTGCATTTTGAGGTGGAGAAAATAGCATGTTTCAAAGTGTACAAGAACAAGGAAGTACACACACCTGGCAAGAGACAGCTGGCTCCTTTTAGTGGTGAGTAGGATTTGTTTTCTGCTGGGGGAAGGGAGGAATATGAAAATATTTCAGTTGAAACCAGAAGTGTTCTTGTAAAAAGGCATAATAAAATTGATCATGTTATAATGATTTCCTTTTAAAAGCCTTTCTGTCCCGTTGCCAGGATGGATACACGTTAATGGCAGCAGAGAGTGACACCACTGCTTGGTTTATTAGAGAGAGAGAGCTACTTAGGTGTGTTTGCCTCTCAGCTACCTCTGCCTTGCTATCCCTGCTGCAGTGCTTTGTGGTGATGCTTTTGGTTACTGATTATTTACCTCATAGTGTGATCATGTCTGATCTCTCCAGATTCTTGCAGTTTCTTTTCCGTTTTTTTTTTCCCCCTTTTTCACTCAGTGCAGCGGGTTAAGCATCTCTGCACAGGTTTGGATTTGAGGATAGGAATAACACTTTAAAAGTTAATTCATCTGACTGCTCCATACCTGCTTTGTATTTTAGTAAGATCTTGAGGGTGGATAGTGTTGTTTTTTTTCCCTGATGCTGTTCCATGGGCAGGATACACAGTTCAGAAGTGTCCATTGCCACTGTTGCTATATTTTCAGTTGGTAGATATGCTGAGTTGGCACTTGGTTAGATAAAGAGAAGGCTTTAAAACGGTTGTTTTACTCTGCTGTGAATTTTCTCATTATGGGATCTTGGAGGAGTAACTTTTTGATGCATTTTTTAATACTTCTTTCTGGACATATACTCTAAATGCATATGGAATTGCTGTTAAAAACGCTTCAATTTAATTAATCTTTCTTCTCAAATGTCAGTACCTTTTCCACTGATAGCATTTCAACCTACTGGTTTTGCAGATTGATGGGAAGAAGTAGGAGGGTTTGTGTTCTGTTTGTTTTTTTCAGTCTTGTTATCTTCACGTTGGTTTTCTGACAATTCATAAGCAAAGGAGCCTAGAGATGTCTGTGATATATTCAGACTTAAGCTGCTCTGAGAATTTGGGTGTTGTGACATTTATGCCTGACTGAAGGACTACATCTATTTGTAACTAACTAACATGGACAGGCTGGTAACTTGCACAGCTACAAGCCTTTCTTACAGATGAAAAAAAGTAATAGCATAGAGGTACAGTCTGCTCCTCTATCTAGGAGAGATATTTCCCTGTGACAGAAGTTATCAACAGAAATTTTGTATGTTATGATTAGAATTGAGGCTCATGTCATTCCTTCAAAATTGATAGCATACGGGTTTTTTTTTTTTTTTTTTTAAAATAATGAAGAATATAAGTTAATCTGTAGTAGTCTGCCTTAGATATAAAGAAATTTAAGGTATTTTTTCTCATATACTAAAGATAAATCTGCTCAGGTCTCCTGTAGGAGATAAAACATTTATGGTAAGGACATCCATTGTCCATCTGTAAAGCCTAATGGAGTACAGTGCAATAAAGATACATGTAATAAGAATTGAGTTCTAAAAGATGAAGCAAAATGAGGCATGAGGAACTGAACATCATTCAGGTCAAGTGTACTGCTACTCTTTCAGAAAATATTTCTGTATGAACTGACATTTTCATTGCATAGGATCAGTGATCGTTCTCCTAATGCTGTGCATTTGGTTGTTTAATTACAGTCTCCTTGGCTTTTAAATTGTCCATGAAAGGTGGCAGGATCCAGAGCCACTGTAGCTGAGACCATTAACACAGTGTTTTGGAGTCATAGGTACTTTCCTCTGCTCATGTTTCTTTTTCTTTGTTTGCTTTAGCTCAAGCCTGGGAGAACATGATGAGTGCCTCAAGCCAGAGTCCTAACCCTAACAATCCTGCTGAATACTGTTCTACTATCCCTCCTTTGCAGCAGGCTCAGGCATCAGGTGCCCTGAGCTCTCCACCTCCCACTGTCATGGTACCTGTGGGAGTTTTGAAGCATCCTGGAGCAGAAGGTAAGCATAGTTCTATTTTTTTTCCTCCCCCCATCTTGCAAATGAAGCAGTGAGATTGCTTCAGATAGATTTTTAGCCATCCAAGGTATAGTATTTTAGGGTTTAATAGTCATAAACAGGAATAACAGAAGTTTTGGACTCACGTAACAGCAATCCCCCACCAAGACAACAACACTTCCCCAAGCAGCAGCCAGTTCCCCCAGGAGATGCACTCCCCTCGGTGGCTGGCTCTTAAATGAGCCCAGGGCAGCCCCACCCTGGGTCCAACCCTTCCAGTCACCTAGGGGAGCACAGGTGCAAACGATTTGCCTGTGCTCCCCAGGCAGCCACTGCCCTTCACCAGGTGCTTAATCACTGATTCAGGCTGTCACCTTGTGTTCCCCTCACACCCCTCTTTGAGTTTAGCTGTAGTAAGAAGTTGGTAAGAATATCTCCACTTCATCTGTGCTGAAAACTCTAGCTAATGCCACTGTGACATTCCTGCCCTCGCTGGAGACAGTAGGTTTTTAAGGACAAGTAAACCATTCTCAGCAGATGAGTGTTTAGTTTATGTGTGATGCTGCCCTAGGGAATATACTAGATGATGTCCTAAGTCCCTTCCAGCCCACATGTCACCGTTTGTTCATTATTTATAGTTTTGCTCTTCAGTGGTGGAATTTTCCAGTCAATGTTGCTGTGAGATGTTAAATACCTTTTTTTTTTTCTCTCTAGTGGCTCAACCTAGAGAACAAAGACGTGTTTGGTTTGCTGATGGGATATTACCCAATGGAGAAGTTGCTGATGCAGCAAAATTGACAGTAGCTGGGTCAACTTCTACAGGAACCTTAGCAGTATCACATGACCCAACAAAACCCGTAACCAACAACGCTTTATCAGCAGAAGTAAGGAAACATTACACTGTTCACCACTCAAAATACTATGCTTGCTTTGGTCATAAATGGTAGTAGCTTCTGTCATTTCAGGAAGACTAACGTGGGAAATCTGTTGAGGTTTGTCTTAGTGTGTTGTATAGCAAGTGTCCTTGCTTATTTTGATGTTCGCAGCGTGCTGAAGCAGCCATATATTTTGGACTGAAATAAACTCCTATGGGAAAGAATGCTAAGCAGTGTTTGAAGTTTGTGTGCTAGATGCCTTCCAAGGTTTGTGCTCTACGGGCTGTGCATGAAGCACATTTGTGTGATGCATGTTATAAAAAAGCTGAGTCATTGTCAGTAAGGGTTTGAAACAGTAAGATTGTCATAGCACACAACAGACAAATATTTTGCTTGAGACTTCTCATGAAATGATTTATGTGTGAAAACACAGATACAATCTAACAATATTAAATGCACCATGCTCCATGTGAGTGGCATTGGGACTTTTCAAAAAGTACAAATAGGCATGGGTACTTTTACATGTACTTTTACGAAGGAAATTGGAATGTGTGGTGCTGGAGTAAGGAGATGCAGTCTCTGTCTAAGCAGGCATTTTAATAACAGTTCACACACAGGAATCATCATCTGTTTTTAAAGAGACGTTGCTTGATGCTTCTGGTTCGACAGCAGACATAAGTCCTTCACCTACATCTAGTAATCTAGTCAGCCAGCTCTTTAATTTTTGTCATTATTTTTGTAATGTCTTTTCTTATTGTTTGCTTCTTGTAGACTGATAATGCTTCTGTATTCTCGGGAAGTATAACTCAGGTTGGCAGTCCTGTTGGCAGTGCAATGAATCTAATTCCTGAAGATGGTCTTCCTCCAATTCTCATTTCCACTGGAGTAAAAGGAGGTGAGGGGATAAGTTGGCAGCTAGCTTTTATGCTTAGCCATTGCAATTAACCCAATTGTTACTACATTTATTTTAAAAATAAGATGCTAGTAATATGGTGAATGTTTGAAGAAATTCACAGCCAGTACTTGTAGCTAAATGTCATGGCACTCATTTGCAATATTGATCCTTACTAGCAACCAACAGAACCCCATCTTGCAATGAAATTATTACTGTAAGAAATAAAACGCAAAGCAAAAAGAAAATTAGCCCGTATTTCTGGACTGAAGTTAATTTCTTCGCTAATCGGACTGTGGGGAGTATTTCACACAGAGATACATTTTAATTAGCCTTCTGAATATTCATGCTTCCCTTCTCTGAAATTGTCTTGGAACATCTGTGCTGTCTGAGGCATCACGGAGCACTGGATACAACGTCACTATTGCAGTGAAGCTTGTAGTAATTGTGATCTCCCATTCCAGAGCATCCAAATAGAAGATTCAGAAAAAGAAAAGACTGATTTTCTAAAGCTTAAAAAATGTGTGTTTATCTGATAGTTGCTTTCCACAGTCTAATTCATGATATCCCTGAAAATCCATTGCTGGGAGTAATTAATTTTTTCATCTTTTGATATATATGTTAATATTCCTATGAAATATTTTGCTGTACGGTGCATTTCTAATGTGAAATTTCTAATGTGAAGCTGGAAGTGACCTTTAACTGTAGGATATTGTCAAAACCAAAATGTGAGCAGCATTTCATTTCAAAACAAATCTGTTGCATCCTGTGTTAGCTGTTCATGTGGGTGCCTGATTATTCAGTCTCCTCCACAAGAAAGGATTGAAAAGACAGTGTACTTTTCAGCTTTTATGAAGATAACCTCATGTAAATTGTATTTTGTATGCTAAGTTTCATATGCTGTCATGTACTGGGTTTTTTTGTGGCATTTTACTTCCAATATTCTAATTTTATTTAAAAACATTCCAAAAACATTTTTCACATTGTAAAGCAAAGTTACCTTTTCTTCTAGATAATTCTAACTAGAAAGATAATACAGAGAGAGAATAATAAAGAGAGAAACTGGAGGCATCTTTGAAATTTCATGTTGGAATCCATTTGACTGGATTTAGACCTTCTACAATCTATGGAAAGCATTATTTTAGATAGTGTTCCCGCCATTGTTATCTTCTAAGTTCTGTGACATAGGAATAGCCCCTGCGTTGTGTTTGTAGTCCAGGGCTGATGCTCCTGTGCTTTACTGTGACAGAAAGAACAACTGATAACTTCTTTGTCATTTGGGATTTCAGTTGACACCACGACACTGTTCTCCATTTGATTTCCCTATTCTCCTCCAGTTGATACAAAAAATCATTTCTATTACAAGCTGTACTTTTCTAAAGGATGTGCAGGATTTATGCATATAAATGTTACTGAATTTGAAAATACCAGCCTAGGAAACAATCAGGCAAGTCAGCAATACTTAAATAAGTGATTTTTAAAACATCAGCAAAAAAGCATGAGAAGTAGGGTTAATTGATTGTAGTATACTTTATCCCTAGGTGAAGGACTTCTCAATGTGTTTTCTTGTTCTTTTATAGATTATGCTGTAGAGGAGAGACCTTCTCAGATCTCTGTCATGCAGCAGCTGGAGGATGGCGGACCTGACCCTCTTGTCTTTGTTTTAAATGCTAATTTGTTGTCCATGGTAAAAATTGTAAATTGTAAGTTTATGCTTTTTGTGATTTAATTATTATTATTATTATTATTATTATTATTAAATAAGGCTTGGCATATGAGGGGAAATTTTGTATGTATTATTGCTAGGAACAGCAGGATTTTTATTTGGTAAGTCTCAGAAAGTGTGCATGGACGGAGAGCTTTGTGCTTAGCCATATTAAGGATTTTGCCTCGTGCTTTAAACATTGGTACAGATAATTTTTTACTGAGAATATGAACTAGTCTGATAGAGCCACCATTCTCAGTTTTGGAGATGGGTGTCTCCTGTCTGACTTGATAGGGCAAAATATTATATCACTCATTCTTCCTTGGGTTGCTTAACTCATTTCCCTGTCATCCTATTCTAGGAGAAGTAGATCAGATCCCACAGTAATGCTCAGATTCTGTGCCACTGTGCATCTCTCATACTCTTTTCAGTGCAAGTGTGTGTGCACACGTGCAGAAGGAGGGAGGAACAAATGGGGAGGCATACAGATAGCTTCTCGTGTTTGTCCCTCGTTTGATCTCCTGTGGATGAGAAAACAACATTTGAAAAATTCAGAGGGGGCAGTTTTGTAGTAAAATGTTTTGGTTCTGTCAAAAGCTTGTACGATAAACTAAAATGTTGTTTATAGACCTTTAAGCATCTAGTTAGCATTACATTTATGTGCTTATATTTAGATGAAAAATTTTATTCTAATAAGTTATTATCTTCAACAAATGAATTTTGAAGCTTTTGTCGTCATTAACATTCATGTGAAGCAGAAGAACACAGTGATTCAGCAATCCATCTTGAGAGATATCTCAGTCTGAAACTTGTTTAGCTGTCAGGATCATGATATGCACAGCCAACAGCATGGCCTTTTCTCAGGTTCCTTCGTTCCCATTTGTATCCTATCCTTTAATTTGGATACAGGAACTGGTAAAAGTCTGCTCTGGGCTGCCCATGCCCAATTCTGACTGGCAGCTGTAATACCCTGGCTATTCCTTAGCTGCAAACTGGGAATTATTGAGGTGCTTGCTAATTTGTCGTGTGACAGATATCACAACCAAATATGCTATAAAACTGATTCTTGAACAGTCTTTCCCTAGTGAAATTTAGGCCTAGTTTGTGAAATTCTGATTTTCTGTTCTGATACGTTTTTCTTTTCTGCAGATGTGAACAGGAAGTGCTGGTGTTTCACTACAAAAGGAATGCATGCAGTGGGGCAGTCTGAGATAGTCATTCTCTTGCAGTGTTTGCCTGATGAAAAGTGTTTGCCCAAGGATATCTTTAATCATTTTGTACAACTTTATCGGGATGCCTTAGCAGGTAGGAATGCTATCTATTAAAAATGATTTCAGTGGATGATAGTACTGGGTCAGATACTCACATTTCTGTTATTTAGAAACTATTTTAACTGTTGTTGGACTTTGTAATTCAGAAATTGTTGCATGGTAAGGGACAATTCAAGTATTTGGTTTCTCTGATCTGAAAATAAAGCCAGTCTTCCAGAGGTGAAATTGCATCACATCAAGGTCATATACTGACGATACATTTATGAAGGGTTCTGCTTGTCATTTGAAATGCCTTTGCAGTGACTGAATCCAACACTTCAAAGAAATAATGAAAAAGATCTTTGTCTCCTAAAATGTCTTAATACAACAAAGGTCATCTTGTCCAGAGAGGTTGCCAGGTTCAGAATGTGCTATCACATGACATAATGGATTTCACATGCACTGGAAACAAATAACTTTCCAAACCTCATTTCATTTACAGTGCTTTATTTGCTTATTATGATGTTATTTAAAGGGAGTTAGATACAAAATGTGATGTTTGTGTGTGTGCATGTATGTATATGCAAGCACATGGACACCCATGTAGCTATAATGCTGCAAGATGTGTATATTGCAATGATGTTTGTGTAATTACATTACTCAAATACATAATTTATAACTCCTACATAATGCATTTGAAATTCTTTCTAGTGCTCTCCTGACAATAATTTGAGATCCTACAATTGCTGTTGTGCAAAGAGCTGCTTGCTATTGTACTAATCAGAAAGCAAACTTCACTGCTTAAGAATTCCACTCTATAATGTTCCTTTGATACCAATTGCCCCATGTTGCATTTCAGACATGTAGTGGGAATAGGTACACACCTGGAGTTGCTGCATGGTATAGTACCAGATAGCACTGAAACTTTCATAGATCATAGCACCTCGGTAAATTCCTATAGCATTTTGTAATGCACACTCTCAATATGCATCCTTCTTTCTTTTCAAGTCATGCGTGCTTGAGAGGGCGAAGCATATATTTGCAGCTCTGGCCATTTTCGATGTTATTCAGCCAGAGAGACAGGCTGCAGGGATTTCAGTTTGGTGGTTGTAATCCCTTAGAAGTGGTTAGCAGTTTGTGTGCTGTATTCCAACTTGGTTTGTTTCAGAGGTATCGCACCTCTCCTACAGTTATGATGGATATTTAGAGCAAATGAGAATTTCCATTAGAAATCAGGAGCTATTTGAAATCCTGCCTCACAGTTTCTTTTTTTTTTTTTATATCATATTGGTGTAAATTTATTTTGCCATGAGGAAACTGAAATAAACAGTGATGTTTATTTTTCTCCTGTAGTAAATATTTAAAAACAGACATAAAATGAAAAGACACAGAGTAATTTTTAATGGAATGGAAACAAGAATTGCATACAGTGATCATAGAATTGTAGAACAGCTTAGATTGGAAGGGATCTCAAAGATCCAGTCCCAATCCCCTGCTGTGGGCTGGGTGCACCCACCAGCTCAGGAACTCCTCCGGCCTGGCCTTGAACACCTCCAGGGATGGGGCATCCACAGCTCCTTGGGCAGCCTGTGTCAGTGCCTCGCCATCCTCTGGGCGATAATGATTTTGTTTTGGAAATGGTTTGGTTTTGCTGCTGTTTGTGTTTTGAAACAAAATATATAGCATTCCTCACGTTGTTTATTTGATTAAAGCATTTATCTGTAGTGATTCTGTAATTTCCATGAGTCACAGCTCTTGCTGCTCTATTTCAAGTTCTGCGTTCAAACCTGGAAGCACAACTTGTGTGTACTCAGGTCCCTCCCCAGATGTTTCTGCTCTCCTCAGAAGCCAGCTTGTATCTGCAGGCCAGGCCCTGTCCTCTGTGCTCTCAGCCACCTGCAGAGCATGGTTCTGGCACGTGCAATAGCAGCAGCAGAGCCCAGGCCTCCGACTGCTGCTGGGAGCATTTGGTCTGTGTGCTTAATGCTTCGTGCTTTGTCCTTCAGATTCATCTCCAGTTTCAGTGTGGACGTCAGTCTGGTGCAGCACAGCTCTGAACCTTCATTAGTTTTCTTAGGGGAAGTGCTGAACCTGAAGATTTAGTCTAATGTTAGGACTTTGTAAAACAGTTGAGAGATTTTGAACTTAAAGTGCTATTTTTCCTGATAGGTTGGATGTACGTGAGGTATAAGTTATAAATTTGTTAATTAAGACAAGTATTAACTGCTGTTGTTTCCCCTGTTCTGTTTTTCCTTTGGCCCTCCATCATCAAGCTCCCTGCTGTGTTGCCTTTCTCGTTTTGAAATTGAAAGCTAATGATTTCTGTTGTAGTTGTAGGAGTTGTACTGTTGGAGTAGTAATCCCATGATTATCTTTGTCTGTTGGCTATAAGCCTGACAGGAGGTCTAGTGAATGGGAAAATGAGAACTTCTGTTCCTCTGAATGAGTTCTTTGAAGCAGTTGGATATGTTAACACAGCGCTGCCGATACGCCCATAGTACATCAGCTCTTTGGTGGAACACAGTCAATGCTACTGCTGCTTTTGTGGTGAAAATACAAGTGTGGCAACTGCTTGCGGGGGGTTGTGATCTCCACGGGTGTGGGGATGTTCTGGGTGTTCTATCCTAATCACAGTTGTCTGTATTTTTTGCCTACCCTGCTTTTATTTAACTGGGCTGGTAGCAAAAACATGAGATCTGTAGAGAAGTCCGCGTAGACACTCTGAACAGAGAACAGGTTAGCTGTTGCACCCTGCAAGTGTAATATGGAAAAATGGTTACAAAATCAAACTTGATATAAGGGGTGAGAGTGACTTTGGAAGATGGCTACAGCCCAGTCTGAGGGAGATGTTGCAGTATGAATATTTTCTTTCCAAATTACTTCATAATATTTTTCAATACGAAGATACTCAGTATGGTCAGAGCTTTGAATATTGATTTTTTTTTTTTTTCCCTCAACAATGGCATCTGCTACAGTTGTGTTGTGTGATTAAGTTAAATCCACGGTCCTGTTTCTTCTGTGTCTCTTTGCGGACCGTTGTGTTGTACTGATTGGGTTTGTGTTGGTTTTTGTGCTCATTTGCTCTCGAAGAAAATCCATCTGGCAAGCTCGATCCCAGGTGAGTCTTGCCTTGCATTTCTTGCTGCTGGACTAGGATGTTTCAATTTTTAGGATGCTGGCATGGTGTTAGGTACTTGGCAGATTTTAGCTGTTACTGGTGACAGTGGAATGAGGCCAGACAGATGCAGCTTCCTGTCCTCCAGGCAACACATGTATGCTTTCCCTGAGACTGGATGCTAACACCAGGTGATACAGAGCATATATTGAGCATTTAGCCTCAGCTGTTTTGGGTAAAAGTACCTAGGTGCCTTCATCATGTACTGAGGGCAATGATTGAACACAGGAAGACTTTCTTTACCTTTCCCAGTATAAACCATTTTGTCTGATCCCAGAAGGGGCTGCCAAACTGACTTGCAGAGTTCTTCAGAGGAAGACACTTAAGTGAAGCATTCAAAACACAGCATGGGTCGTTACTGAAGGTGAGGTCACATCAGTGGATCCAAGCATGTTTCTTTAAAGGACTTTGTAGAGCTGCTTAGGATTAAGGGTCTACACAGGGTATAGCCCAGTGTACTTGAGAAAAAAATAAATACTGACCTCCTGCAGAGCTGCTATGGATGCATCATGCACATTTATGGCATTTCCTAAATAATATTAATTGTATGATGTCGTGTGCTGGAATTTAATCTAAGAAAAGGCACCTTACTGTTCACTTTGAATTACTTCTTCAGAAAGGAAGTTGTGATATTTTGTAAATTAAATCATGTTTTTGAGAAGGATAGCTATTTCTGAGGGTTCTTGTGACAGCTGCACTTTCTGTACAAGCTTCTGAAATACAGTTCTGTACTTCTGATGTGCAGTGGGCTGGGTTTGACCTTGTCAGGCTGGTAATAGCTGCCCTTTATTTAAGGTAGCGGTGTGACAGGTTTAAGTGCTTTGTATCCACATAAATAAAGAGTGAATGGAAATTTACTGAGAAATATAAGTACATACTAACTTATCAGTAGGGCCTTGACTTGGAACTGCCTTCAGAGACGTGACAGGAAAGGCAGACAGCCCCTTGGACTGTGTAGAAATATTTGTAGGAGAAGCCCAGAGTGACTTTTTCATTTGGATTTGCTGGGTGAAAAGGGCAGTAAGAGAGATGTATAGGCAAACCCTTGCGTGATTCTTCCCATGCTCTCTGCAAAGCAGGCTGTTGCATGTTCCTATAAATGACTTGCAGCACAACTGCCTAATCCCAGTAGTTTGTCCTCTAAATAGTCATAGCCTCTTGGAGTTTGTGCTGCAAGATGTTTGTATCAGTGGGAATTAACGTATAATGCTGTGGTTGGGGCAGTGCTGAACACCTGAGTTGCAGATTCCACTCTGAGAATTTTTTTCATTTTTCTGTTAGCTGAAAAACTTCTTGGTAAGGCAGCCCAAGTGTGTGTGTGAGTCTTGAAGCTCCGTCTCCTGAAACAGAAAAAATAAGTAGTCATCCCTTCCTGCTGTAGCACTTGGCATCAGTCACAAGTGGAAATGTCTGATTGCTTTGTCATCCCAGTGGGCAGTATCTTGCCTCACAGAAGTGTCTGGTGTTATCATAGAATAACAGGATGGCTTGGGCTGGGACCTCAAAGCCTATCCAGTCCCCACCCTTGCCGTGGGGTGGCTGCCACCCACCAGATGGGGCTGCCCAGGGCCCCATCCAGCCTGGCCTTGAGCAGCTCCAGGGCTGGGGCACCCACAGCTCTCTGGGCAGCGGTGCCAGCACCTCATCACCCTCCAAGTAAATAATTTCTTCCTAGCTTCTAACCTAAATATCCCCTCTTCTAGATTAAAACTGTTCTCCCTGTCAGACTGTGTAAAAAGTTGGATCTCTGACCTTTTAAGATCTGGAAGGCTACAACGAGGTCTCCCCAGAGCCTGCTCTTCTCCAAGCTGAACACCCTCAGCTCCCTCAGCCTGTCCTTGTAGGAGAGGTGCTCCAGCCCTCTGAGTATCTTCGTGACCTCCTCTGGGCCTGCTCCAACAGCTTCACATTGTTCTTGTGCTGGGAACCCCAGGCCTGGATGCAGTGCTCCCAATGGGGCCTCATGAGGGCAGAGCAGAGGGGGACAATCCCCTCCCTGCCCTGCTGCCACCCCGCTGATGCAGCCCAGGATACCGTTGGCCTGCTGGACTGCAAGAGCACACTGCTGGCTCATGTCCAGCTTTTCATCCAGGACCCCTAAGTCCTTCTCAGCAGGGCTGCTCTAAAGGAGTTCTTCTCCCAGTCTGTGCTCATCTAGGCTTGCCCCAACCCAGCTGCAGCACCTTGCACTTGGCCTTGTTGAACCTCATTCGGTTCATGTGGGCCCACTTCTCAAGCCTGCCCAGGTCCCTATGGATGGCATCCCTTCCTTCTGTTGTTAAAAAAATAAAAAATAAAAAATTGCCCACATACCTCTTTCACACAAAAAATACTTTGGAAAAGGATTGAGGATCAAATTCGTTTTAGCAGTTCATACACTTTGTGCATTCTAAGGTTAGAAAGGATTATTGTGGTCATGGTGTTGGAACCAAGAACCTCATCAGCTAATTTTACTATCAGGCCTGCGTCTTCTGTTTCGATAAGAACATATGGGAAGGAAAAAAAGGAAATATAAATGAAGAGATTACTGAGGGTAGGTGGGAACTGCAAAAGCAAACGAACGGAGTTGAGACAGAAAGTTGCCAGGAGCTATTTTAGACCAGAGAAAATCTTTTTCATGAGCATGAGTTGATCAGTGGGGCTGCACTCAGTAGCAGGACGCTGAGTTGGTGCATCAGGGATGTGTGTGTGTGCTGGGCAGGCTGCAGTGTCACAGCACAGGCTGACAGAAGTGCAGTTGCTCACAGCTTCTCAGAAGCTGACGATGTGATGTGGCTCTGTTAATCACGTTAATCCTTCAGTGTAACGAATGGCTGCTTTGCATCAAGTGTGCTCAGCGGAGCGCTACAGGAGTTGTAACCACTAGAAGAGTTCTGGAATTTGATCCAGGTTGATGGTGTCAGCTCTGGCTTGTTGTGTCTCTGTAAAAATCCAGATCAGCTGCTCGGGATAGCAGCGAGCCAAGAGGTGCCTGTGCTCCTGGAGCCTGATGCCTTTTAACAGAGGACTTGAGAGCTTAGTTTGTGCAGTGCCTTGTGGGCACAGGAGAAAAAAAGATCCAGTAAAGTGCCCAGATCTGAATAGTAAGGAAACTTGTGAACTTATTGGTTAATTGGAGTATAAAAGGAGCCGTTTGGTTAGAGATCTACCAGTAGCTGTATTTAAAGCAGGAGGTCCCATGAGTTGTGTGAAAGGAGGAAAAAACGCTGGTGATGGTGCCAGGCTGTGCTGGAGAGACACACAGCAGCATGGCCCGTGTCTCTACAGTGAGGGCAGGAATAGCTGTACTGTTCTTGTGCCAGAGCTGTGACTTGGGGCTTCTGCAGGGGATGAGTGTAAGGGACAGGCTTGGAAGGACTCACTGGTTAACCTCTCCTTTGCTGGCCCAAACTGTGCCTACTGCGTTTCCTTCCATTTATAAACATCAGTGTCTGATTTTTAGGCTGTTTTGCATTATAGGATTAGAGAAGGCTTAACATAATGATCATTTTTGTCTTACTGAGGATGTCATAGCTATGTTTCTGTGACATGTTGTTACTCAAGATGTAGAGTTTGTGTATGTGTTTGTCTCAGCATGTCTGTGCGTAAGGGGAAGACATGGTGCAGCTGATACGCATGTTGAAGAAGGGGGATGGCATTTCTTCCTTCCCTTCCTTGAGTTCAGATACAAATGCTCCATTATGAAGGGATGGAGGAAAGAGCAGAAACTCCTATGTAGCAGCCCCTCTGCCTGGAGGCAGGGAAAGCCTAGGGCTACTGCAGGGGCCCAGGAGGTCTGCATGGGAGCCTCAGACCCACACGATTTCTCGTGTGTGTCATCAACCACACCGTGCTCCCTGAGCTCACTTGGGTTTTTCTTTGAGAGCAGATCAGCACTGTTAATATTCACATCTTCCTATGGAGAATTGTGATCAGCTGTTCTGTTCATTATTTGCGTGCTGCTGTTGTCATTTGATAAAAGGAATTGCACTGTGGGTCTTTGCTCTGATGTTGAAATGCTGCATCGGATGCTATAATAATCTAATCAACTTTCAGACTCATTCAGGCATCCCAGCATAAACATCTTTGGAAATTAAGAGTATCAAAGAAGAAAAATTGGAGTGAAAATTAGTGGTGTTTCTCCCCTGTGTGTCTCGGTTGCATTTTACATAAAATATACTAATTAAATAAACACTCTTCTGTGTAATTTTTAAAATGACCCAGATCTTCAGTATGGCTGAGAGACACCCCAGTGGTTTGCCTGAACGAAAGCCCTTCCCTACCCTTCATCCATTATTTTTTAACTGTCTTTAATTCACTGAGTCATTTTTAACAGCCACGAAGAAGTTGGCAAATAGTGGTAAGCTCAGTTCTCAGTCTGCTTTACCTCTTGAACTGCATATTGGTTACAAAGCAAAATGTACGCTCCATTCTTAAACGAAGTATGTGTCAAGATACTGCTATTTTCCTTGGAAAACAGGTGGGCATTGTGTATATTTTGCAATGTATTTCTTTATATGCACGTGTTGCTGGAAAGGATCAAAAAGGAGGAGGTTTGTCACTGTGTGTGCTGTCCTGGTGACACTTGCAGGTATGGCTCAGCCAGTCAGGAGCAGAGATGGAGGGATTTGTGCACAAATCTGACTTCCTACCAGTGATAGTGAGTAGCCGTATCACCAAGGGTGGATCAAGCAGGGATACCATGGCTTTGGAGTCTAAACTCTACAGATTATTCCATGACAGCTTACGCAGTTATGCTCACAGGGAACCCTGAGCCCCTGTGTGCTGCAATTCATTGTTCCTTGTGTGATTAACGGGCATTAATGCTTTAGCGAGCAAAGTGAGTTTAATGATTTTTTTTCTCCCCATTTTGAAAAACTCTTTAAATTCTTGCTGTAGCTCTCAGTCTAGTGATGTAATGAACATTTTGTTCGTAGGTAACGTTGTTGGCAACCTGGGACACTCCTTTTTCAGCCAGAGCTTTCTGGGAAGCAAAGAACACGGAGGGTTCTTGTACGTTGCAGCTACGTATCAGTCCCTGCAGGACCTGGTGCTCCCAACCCCACCCTACTTGTTTGGCATCCTCATCCAGAAATGGGAGACGCCCTGGGCTAAAGTGTTCCCCATTCGGCTGATGCTGAGACTCGGAGCTGAATACAGACGTAAGTAACGTGTGTTCTTGTAGCTGCAATTACTCCTGCAGGATCATGTGTTCTGTTACCTACCACAGCAACGTGAGCTTCAGCAGGCAGATGAAAATTGTTGTCGCTGGTGTTTCATGCCCAGACTGCCTCCAGCTAACGGTGCAGCAGCCTTGAGAGTGTTGCAGCCAAGTAAAATCTTAGCAGCTAGCATGGAATACATTTTTTTCAAAAGATGCTGGCAATCACTGGAGACTATTGGAAGTCTGTCCACCACGACAGGCCAAAAGTTGGCTGTCTCGATTGTCTGCTGCCTTAACTGGCACATCTTGTAAATCTGAGTTACTGTGTTGTTGTTGATCTTTGTTCAGATGCCCCTAGTAATATTTCCATAAATTTAATAAAGTGAGTTTTAGAATACGCCCTACTGCGATTTGTAAATTTAGCTTGTGATGTTTAGAGAACATTGTTGGGGAACTTTTCATAAGATACATGTTATGGGAGAGGAAAAAGGAAATCTCCAAAGCTTCCTTTCTGAGGATGAGAGCTATGGATCAAACTCATCCAGACAAACATTAGTGCTAAAGGTACGATAAGTTGTGTGTGCATCTGTGAGGTTTGTAAGTAGTGTATTTATTCCCATCAACATTTAGAAAAACAAAGATGCTCATATTTTGGATGTGACATCTGTTTTTTGGAAGTGACATCTGTTTTTGAGCACAGAAACAAACATTTTAATATTCACAGGCAGATGTACCTGCTCTGGCTTTAATGGGAAGCTGGGTTTGAGCCATGGGTTGGCTTTGGGCACATTCACTTGTGCTGTGATGCAGATCACTTCTTCAGCCTCCTCCAGTTAAGGGCTGCGTTTGTGTCCCAGATTTCCTTGGGTACATCCTCTTTTCTGGTGGAATTGTTGGATTTCTGCCATTTGTCCAATGCTGCTGGATGTACAGCAAGTGGGTTGCAAGAGTCACTCTGGGTTGCAAGTTATCCAGAAAAGGCTGCTGAATATCTGCAGATGAGCCATGCAGCTCGGCTGCAGGGAATCCAGCGTGTCTGGGGTGTCGCTGAGCTGCACCCTGTACACAGCCACGTTGGCAGACACAGGAAACTGAACACTGCTTGTTGCACCAGGACACTGTGCTTGAGTTGATCACCGGTATAGTGTGTGTGCAGGAGCTGTGATACTTTCCAGTTGCCTCATCAGTGTGCAGAAGCTGGAGTTTATAGGGAAATCATGATAATTGAATTCAAAACTTCGGAGCGTTTTGCAGCCTATTCTCACTACAGTGGGAGCTATGAAGGTGAGCAGCACTTTGGAAAATCAGGCTGCGTGGTTGCCTGAGGATAGTTTAGGAAACTCCCTTCAAATATGTGTTTCGAACACCTTGACATTATGTATTACTGCATGAGTCATGTTTCAAGCTCATGGCTTGTGCTGCAACATAATGTCATGTAGCCAGATCCATACACTACACCTTGAATTGCATCATCGGTGTTTTACAAGTATGGCTAAGTCAGCCAAGGAATGCAGATATTCTGCGTTGCTGTCATACTGTAAATGTCCTTTTCAGTCTTTCTGACATGCTCCTGTAGAGAATTTGCCACATTCTTAGGAAATTATGAAAACGGAAAATGAAATAATCTCAGTATTATCACTTGAATGTCACTTACATCAGTGACAGAAGCTCAAGGCTTTGGGTGCTGTAGTGAAGAGTGGCAGGATGGTCATAAAAAAGGGAAAAGCCATTTCCAAGAAGTATCTTGAAAAAGGCATTTAGAAATGCCATCTTCGCCATCAGTGTCCGGGTAACGAGCTCAGTGTTGCAGTGTGGCACTCAGAAGCATTCCACGTCACTGTTGTTATTGCTTCTAGCACGGTGGGCAAGGAGCCAGGACATGTAAGGTGCGTTATAAAGCCATGCCCTTCTTCCCCTTTGCTTTTTAAACTCTGGCCTTCTTTCCAATCTTTTGCAGCTGGTTGCCACATTCAGCTGAAGATATTGTATTTGAGTCTGTTTTTGCAGAATCTCAGTATGTGAATTTGAATTTAACTTTTTCTGTTTTATTTTATCCTAGTTTATCCGTGCCCGCTTTTTAGCGTCAGATTTCGTAAGCCTTTGTTTGGAGAGACCGGACACACGATTATGAACCTCCTTGCAGTAAGTGCTGAGACTGTTTGCATGCTCCATCAGCGTGGGGAGAGCTGGGCTCCTGCTGCACGTGGGAGCTGGCGTGCCTGAAAGATGACAGGAGTGGGCATTTGGGTGCACTGTCTGCAGTTACGGGTGCTGGATGGTAGCTTTTGCCAGCACGTGAATTGTAAAAAGCTTCCCAAAACAGCACCCCAAACCTGGCCAACTGGGAGTGTTTGGATCTGCAGATAAGTGTCAGAGTTGCTCAGATTCCTTCCTCGGAAGTGCTGGCTCATCCCAGTGTTTAGCCACTGCTCTTTGATTATACAGAGCTGAAGTGAACTTAGCTCTTCCAACTTTGCTTATATTTTCAATATTGAGAATTCTCTTTGATGTGTGACTTAATGTCAGTGCTAGAAAAAACTAATAACTCTGTCCTGTAATGTAGCAGAACACAGAACAGATTTTCGTACATACAGTGATGGCATTCAAGGCTGGAGAATATCAATTTTGATGTAAGAAAATCAGTGAAATGACCAACAGGCATGAGGATGTTTTTTCATTTGTGTACTTTGATTCTGTGGGGTTACAGGCTGTGATGTTTCCTTCCCTTCCTGCTTTTCAAGTTACTGATTACAGTTATTTTAGTGAGCTAACTGGTGGTCATTAGGACAGTTACAAAAATGACAGTGTTAATGATGATCAGTGTGCCTAACTTGTAAAAACTTGTTTTAATTACCAGGATTTCAGAAATTATCAGTACACGCTGCCAGTGGTCCAAGGTTTAGTGGTCGATATGGAAGTCAGAAAAACCAGCATCAAAATTCCCAGCAACAGATACAATGAGGTAATGCTGAAAAGAAATGCATTTGTTCCCAGTTTCTTTGTGGTTGGAAGACCTGGGGTCTAAAGGAGGCTCATTCTGTTCACTGCCACGAGGGAGAACTGCCCCGGCCTCAGGCAGTAAATGCACCATGAACGCGTGTTTTGGGAGCCAGTGACGGTGGCTCCACAGGAAGAACGCAATTCCATTTAGTGTTAAGAAAACAGGAAAGATGATTTCTTCAGTTTTTTGATTGTTTGCATATGAAGTATAGTTGTGCATGAAAGAAAATGTAAGAGGATTGCAAATACCATTTTGATTTGAGCAAATAAGTTGACAAACTTTACACTTGAGATAAACCAGGAGGAAAAAGTGCATTAGCTGTTCTCATCTGCGTTCCACGTGTACGCTTGCAGCATGCTGCAGCAGTTTTTTTTGGATTGCTGGCTGTGTACAGCCTCTCTCTGCATCTAAATTTTATACTTGATTTCTGCTGTGAGAAAATCGATCGGCGTCTGTGGGATTTAGTGGTGTTGGAAAGCTGGGTGGCAGGGTGTGTGAACAACAGTGATGGGGGGATTCGTTCTGTGGTCTGTCTGGAGAGGAGGGGTAAACGTGGTGTTCTGAAAGCAGTCAGCAGCTGGGAGAGGAGCAAACCTCCTGAGCATTTTATAGTATTTTAAAAAGTTCCTGTAGCATCAGAGCGGAGTGCAGCTGTGTCTTGTGAGAGAATTCCCCTACAAGAAGCATTTAAGTAAAATAATAGTGAGATTGACGAAATAAAAAAAGGAAAAATGTTTTGATGTGAAGGTTGGAAAGAGGAAACTGATGGAAGAAGATAAAGGGTCTGTTTACAAGGTGCGTTAATTCTTGGTGCTGTTGTGAGAAAATGGAGAAGGTCAATAAAGTTTGCATGCATTAAATATGTACTGGCCCAGCTGCAGCTCAGTGAGTTTTAGTCATGCCTGATGTTTGAAGCGTGTTTGGTCAGCTCACTATCACATGTTGTGCAGAGCTGGACTATGAACATCTCTGTTATGCAGCACAGCAACAACTCTGCGTTGTGCTTGGGTTCTCTTCCCAATGTGAAGCAAGGGCTCAGCTTTTTAAAAGGAGAAAGTGTTGTTTATTTAACGTTATTGCCTGCAACTCAGACGGAAGGCTGAATTACTAGAGATTTTCCATCCGAGCATAGTTTGAATTAAGGCAGATTAAACCACAAGACCTTTACTTTCTTCCCTGTGTCAAGCAGTATTTAATTAGAAAAGGGCGTCAATCAAACTGTCTTGGAAGTGGGAAACATTCTAAATCTCATGCATGGATTAAATCTGGAAAATTCAAACTGTAATTGACAATGTAAATATTAACATATAGTTTTTCTATTAAATGCATAATCTTTTCTTCAAAATGATTTCAATTTTCTCCAAGTTCTAGTGATACTCAGTCTACAACTGTTTGGTCCCTCAGGGAAGATGGCCATCGTTGTTACTAAGTTGCCTTTTCACAAAACACCACTGCCATGTCCAATCCTTTCCTGTTCTGCTAAAGGCAACTGCTGGGCTCCATGAAGATGGGGCTGTGGAGCTCAGTTCTAGTTCTGGAGCATGACATGATAAACTAGATAATGAAATACGCTGTTGTCTGATGCAAAATCTTAATTAAGTTTCCTTCCCAAACATTACACCTGTGCACATTTGTCAACAGTGAGCGTCAGCTAGTGTTCCTGACACTGTAATTAAGGTGTTGTGTTGGACTGAAAGAGATAAACGTGTTGTGTGGAGCGTGCACGCTTAGCAGCTACAGGAGGCAGAGCACAGGACTGAGTGCTCTTAGGAGATGCCAGCGTTTTCCTTCCCTTCAAGGTTTTTGCTGGGGGAGGTATGATTTAATCACCCCCCACCCCCTTTTTTTTTCTTTTAAGCAGATAATGTATTATTTTTAGTCCTGAAACAAATTCCGGAGATAAATGTCTCCTTCAGTTTTTATTTTAAACAAAAAATCTCATAGTCTAAGCCTACGTGAAGAGAGGAGAAAATGGAAGGAGCTGCATCATGTACAAGGACGTTTTGTGGAACGTAACTAGGTATAGATGGGATGATAGTCAGCAAAGCTGAAGTGCAGGCAGATCGCAAACATTTCTGGGTGCTTCTTGGAGGCCTCCCCTTTGCTGAGAATTAAAATGATTTCTGGATGGCAGGTGTTCGAGATACGTCTCGAGGAGGTGCTAAGGGGCGTGGTTTAGTGGGTGATCTTGGTGGTAGGTGGATGGTTGGGCTGGATGGTCTTGGAGGCGTTTTCCAACCTTGATGTTTCTGTGATTCAAATCCCTTTAAAAGTCTTTGAAATAGGAACACTGATCCCACTTTCACTGCTTCACGCGGGTGAAGCACAGAGACACCAAGGCTTTGGGGTGTGGTCGTGGCGGAAGCAGGATTAATGCCGCAGGTCGGAGTGCCAGTCTGGCAGTGAGCTGTGAGGGCAGTATTTACAGCCTGTGGTGTATGTCATGCGCAGCTGCAGTGCTGTGGACTAACCAGGTGTTTCCTCGCATTGATCTTCTAGTATTTTTTCCTTTGAATGTGTTTTATAAACACACAGCTAGAGAAAGCAGCTCTTGCAGCCTGTAGGTGAGGTATCCTTCGTACCAGTTATCTTAATGACGTGAAAGGTGACGCTAAGACATCTAGGTGATAGAAGACCAAGCCATCTTTTCAAAAGCAGTTTGTGGCTCTGAGTGCTAAAGTCTGTCCGACGTGGGACTGTGACACTCCAGAGAATCTTTCTCTGTCTGAATAAACTGTTCCAAGAATCACCTCTCTATGGAATTGCCTGACAAACAGGGTGAAAATGGTAAACCTCTTTCTTTGCAGATGATGAAAGCCATGAACAAATCCAACGAGCATGTTCTAGCAGGGGGAGCGTGCTTCAATGAGAAGGCAGACTCGCATCTGGTGTGTGTTCAGAACGATGATGGCAATTACCAGACGCAGGCCATCAGCATCCATAACCAGCCGAGGAAGGGTGAGAACAGGGCCCGTCAGGAGGCCGTTCCCTCACGCTGCTCTGCTTCTGTTTTATTGCTTTTACAACATCATTGTGGCCCACAGCTTTGTGGATCTGTCAGGATTGGGTGTGTCTGTGCTTCACTGTTTCTGCTAGAAGCTCGGAGAAACTAGCTCTTACTGGCCTCACTGAATGGGCAGCTTTCTGCGTTGGGCTTCCAACACACAGAACAGTGCTACATCGCTATCTGCCTTTACCCCTCAGTGTTCTATTCCCCTTGCAGAATCCAGGATCTTCGATACCAAGGGGCACGCTATGCTGTTTGTGTCCTGTGTACAATCCTTATCACAGTTCCCAGGTCAACAGTGCTGTTTGAATTTGTCTGAGGTGTTCTGGCAGCTCAGTAGCTCAAGCAGACATAGAATTAAGCACATTACACCTTGCTCCCTTTTAAATGCAGTGGTGCTGCTTGCACAGTACAGCTCAGGACACACGATGCTCCAGAGATCACAGACTACGTTAACGATGACAGCAGTCTGTGTCATTACTGGAGGTGGGACTGGGGCTGCCTTGCTTGGCCTACAGACTGCATGAAAGGAGGAGGATTAGGTTTAGTAGGAGGGAGGAAAGGCGAACAGAAATAACCAACAGCAGCAGTGTTTTAATAATGCAGCTTCAAGGAACTCTTTGTGTTCACCTCAGTCAGACCATCTTAATTTCCAGGCTCTATTTCTGTTACAGTAGGCTGCAATGATGCGGCAGCGCTGCTCTGAGAATTTAATTGTTGGGCTTTTGGGTAACATTTCTGGCAAAGACATAATCTCCAAATGAGACCAAGCAAGACGGAGGCCAACTTTTGTGTTTGGCAAGTATCCCTATGTCCAGTGAGTGTACTGACGTGGGATGTCACTCAGAACTGACGGTTTTATCCCAGTTTGGTTCATTTTTCATACAGGATGGGCAGAGGGGTTTCCAGCAGGTGTTTTGTGATGCTTGGTGGCCATTTCAGAGAGTTTTATTTTAAGTCATCTGGCTTTGAGCTGCAGTCTGTCCGTTGGGCTGGTGTTGCAGGGTGGTCCATAAGCAGCTCATGTGTAGTCTTTGCCAGCTGTGTGAGAACTTTTAGAATTTAGTTACCCTAAATTAATAGTCCTGAAACTTGGAGGTGTTTGTGGGGAGAGGGAGTGATGAAACACAAGCATTTATTAAGGTTGACAAAACTGTCGTCCAGTTTAGAAAATAACTGTGTGATTTGCCATTCTATATCCGAGCACAAACCCTTCAAGCATCAAAGTCACTGGAATTGTGAGCAGCATTTGTTCTGACTAGCATTAATCACCTCTCTGGGCGATAGAGCTGTTACACCTGATTCTTGTGTGGGGCATTGGTTTGATGAAAGCCTCACTAAATCACTCCTGTTGTTGTTGCAGTGACTGGTGCCAGCTTCTTTGTGTTCAGTGGAGCTTTAAAATCCTCTTCAGGCTACCTTGCCAAATCCAGTATAGTAGAAGGTAAGAACTGAACTGCTTGCTTAAAACACACCGCTTCCCTCTTACCACTGCTCGGCTGCGTAGTTATGAGGGCTGCTGTTATGACCTGGGTGTTTCAATCAAGCTGCTGCTCCAGCTTTCTCTTACTTTTTAGCCAAAAAAAAAAAAAAAAAAAAAAAACCTGCTTCCTTTAATGTGGGGGAACTAGTCCAGATATTCTGGAACAGGGACACAAGAAAATGAGGGTAAAATATGAACTACCTGACTTCAGATCTTGGTATTGGTTTACTGGAGAAGAGAAGGCTGTGGG
>WBMW01000605.1:0-62720 GCA_013396635.1 Penelope pileata
GCCAAGCATGCCCTTCTGACAAGAACACCCTCTTTGCGCAACCTGTTCACGGTGCTCCTGGGTTGCAGCGCTCCCCAGGGGCTACTTTTATACGAGCAGGAGGTTGGCTGCCGGAAATGATGCTCTTGGCGGGCTTTTTAAAGCCTCTGCTGTCACTCCCGGCACCTCCCATGCCGCCTCAGCACCCACGGCCGCACAAGCCCAGACAAGCCCGGCTCCTGCCCGCTCAGGGGGGCTGGGGCTGCCGCACCGACCGAATGGCTCTGTGCAGCGGGTTAAGCCACAGTTTTGGGGGTTGGGGTTTGTTTACCTCTCTGCCAGGATCCCTCCTTGCAGCTGAGCTATGCGAGGTCCTCTCTAAAAAGGCGGAAATGATTGGTGAATGCCACTTAATTGGTGAAATACCGTATTGCACTGAAAAACACACAAAGAAAACCCCAACACAGCCACAATTAGCTGAATAAAGCACACATTGAGTGTAAACTACATATAAAATATAAAGGATACAAAGGCAGTCCTTACTAATATGCAGCTTCTTGTGCACCTGCAGATCCCAAATGAGTAGAAGTCCACCACAGCTCAGGTTGAGGTGCCACTTCAGGCAATGCAGTCCTATCGATAGACAGAAATTTGATGGACAAGTACTTGACATCCTGAGGTCAGACCATGCCCAAAACATTTGACCAGCTGTAAGTCAGTCTCAAAATACATTCTCATTGCCTTTTGTCTTTAAATAATTGGCATGAAAAGAGATGCTGCCTTTTTGCCTCATTCAGTATCTCAGAAACAAACTGACTCATTCAGAAAATAGAAGACAGGCTATCTCTACCAATGAGTATTTAAATTCATTGACTATACCTCAATTAGGGAATTTGCTTACTGGTAAGTTAGAGGTTAGTTGTTTTTTCTTCAAAGCTTTCTCACTGCCTACCAAAGAATGCAAAATTCCTACTATTAGAAAAAGAGCATGGAAAAACCAGCACCATGCACTCCTCAAGAGGGGAAAAAAAAATCTTTAAGTGAAGATCTCCCTCTCAAATTTAGTGCAGATTTTCCTCTAAAGGCTGCTTAATGTGAACCACTCACTGACTGGGCAAATGCTCTAGCCTTCGGATTTTTAAACAGTAAGCAATGCATACCTTCTCCAGCTCCTCCTTTGTAAGAATTTTAACACCAGTGAGTTGTCTCATCTACCAAAGCTTATTACTTAATTATCATGTGTGGACTGGACAAACGTGCAGACCTAATTCAGGTTCCTACATCTCAGAGCATGGTAGAAGAACAGACATTTCTTTTTAGAAACTCTATGCAAATATCTGCCAGCTCATTGGATTGGCCACCTTGTACAATTACATATTTCCATGCATAAATTGAGGACACTTGGTGTTGACTTTTGAGATATTTTGCAGGAACCAGTCATGAAAAACTTGATCCTGTATGTGTTAGCAAACATTTGCAGAGTAAGCAGTTAATAATTAGTGCATATTGCATTTATTTAAATAATTCATCCTTTTCAATTAGCAAATAATAATAATTTTGTTCACTATCAGGAACAGATAAAATTATAGTCAACAATCACAGTGATCTATACTTCATTTAAAAAAAATCTTTATGAAGAGTTCCATATTTTATCTGCAACAATACTTTAGATAAGGACCTTCATGTTGTATTTAAATGTGTAGAAAGCAACAGAACCAAATTATAAGACAAAGATTTTTATATTAACTATTATCATGTAAAATTTGCATTTGATATTTTTCTTTCCATTAGATAATTTAATTTGGGATTAAAAATATTCAAATATTTGAAACTGTTTTTCTTTGTTGCATAAGGACATAGACAATTATCTGAACAATATTTCTATGTATCTATTACTTGTCTTAAAATCAGAGGTTTTATATTAAGAACTGAATCTGAAATTACACTGTATCTCACCAATCACAATGAACTTTGTTGTCTGGAGCACTACAAAAGAACATCCAGATTCAGGGTTTCAGCCACAATAGCAACTTGACTTTTGCCATAAGTTTACTTCACAGCCTGTCAGTCCAGAACTACTGACCGATTGTATTCAAAGCTACTATCCAACATGTGACTGCATACATAATGATTAATTGTTCATGGCAAAATGAATAACAAAGCAAAACAAAAGCCTTAAGATTAGAACAGAAGTAGTTTCTTTAAAGCAATGTGTTTACCTTTCCTGTAGGAACAAAATTCTTTAAAAATGTGCTTCCCTTTCTAACATTTTTGGGTCAATAGGATGAAGAACATGGCAGAAGGCCAGGAATGTCAGAGCACTAGAAATAACGTGCCAATGATATCAAAGAAGGATGAATAATAATGCAAGAAAAGAGAAAGGTCATATACCTTGTCATAAAAATAGGCAAAGAATTTCAATACTTTATATCAAGAGTATCAGGAGTACTCAATCAAAATAATATTTAAACAAAAGAGAACAGATATTAGATCTCGCTTGGATTACTAATATTTTGTAGAAAACTTGATTTGAGGTTTTTTTCTATCACAGAAAATTTGGACATGTTCAAATGCAGAAGAACTCATTATTCACAAATAATTTTAGAAGGAACAAAGTCACACAGAAAAAAAAATACACAAGAAAAACTGAAGAAAGGTCTCTGCTAAAAATTCCCTTGAATTTGAGATAACACCTCAATCTTGTGCATAAGATACAAGAAAAGGAACAAAAACAAGCACTACAATGAACATAAATATACTTCACACTAATTAGACTCCTTCCATACTGAAAGAAATATTAACATTAAAGCATCAAATCAGTTTTGACAAAACTGTTGAGTGACCAGTTGAGCAATAAATGCATGTTTTCAGATTGCCTTATCTTCTGAAGCAAGTTAAAACAAAAGGTCTCTTTGGTTTCTTCAATACCATTCCAGCAATACATTATCAATACGGAAGCTCTTTCAACACAATTTAGTGCAGTTGCTAATTTAGCGTGGAAAAGGAACGTTTCTCTATTTCGGTATAATCAAAATTCAAAAAGTTTTTGTATTTTCTGATGCAATGGTGTCTTAGTTTCTAACAGAAGTTACTTCTCTCACAGTGTCTGGTATGAAGCTGTGTTTTGTTCCCAGAAGAGAAACAACTGATAACACCTGGCAGTGTTGAACACAGCCAAGGACACATTTTGTTCCTCAGTGAAGCAGTTAGAAGGCATAAGGAGCTGTGAATTGGGAGGGGACAGGACCAGGGCAGCTGACCCAAACTGACCAAAGAGCTATTCCATACCACATCACATCGTGGTTTTTACAGAAGAGAAATCGCTCTCTTGCTCGGAGGGAGGGGCTGCTGGCCGGTTGGGTATCGGTTGTTGGTCCCTTGCTTTGTGTATTATTTCTTGTTTCTTATATATATATATGTACTGGTATTTCTTTTATTCTCTCGTCTGTCTTAGTAAATAGCTTTTATCTCAACCCACGAGTTCTACCGTATTTATTCCTTAATTCTCTCCCCCATCCCACTTGGGAGGGGGGAGGGTGAGCGAACAACTGTGTGGGACTTAGCTGTCTGCTAGGTCAAACCAGGACAAATGGTCTTGAAAACTGGTAAAAATTTTAACCAAAAATTGTGTCAAAAGTGCACATATATGCGTGTCTGTCGAAAGGAAAATTAGGAAGCCTATTTATCCAGCTACGATTTTTAAACTTGACACAATCAGAAAATCAGGCATGCTTTCACACTCTATTCACCAGAACAGCCAGAGAGCAAATTTTCTGGAAATTTCCCCCATGAAACCGTGATTTGAAAGGCTTGTAGGGCTAACACCATTTTTTAAGCTAATTTTATAAACATCTTGGAAGTCTTCCCTAACATACCGAAATTCAAATTTTTTCATCTGAATAGCATAATAGATATGAAATAAAGACCCACTTTAAAATTCAAAGAGATTTATAGGAATTAATAGTAAAAGAGGGAAAAAAACATGCCTACTGACAACAGAAAGTATTCATTCATGAAATAACAGCAATGGATTTCAAAACTAATTTATGTGTTTCTACAAAAGATAATGAAGAATTTAATGGAAAATGCCCTTTTCAGTTCTAATCATTTTTAATTTTATAATACCAGAGATATCTGAGAAAGCACTGCTATTCTGGTAATACTGTAATGTTAGCTGTAACATACAGAAAGACTAAAACTAATTGACTAAGAACATGGTACAGCAAAAGAAACAGCCAAAAAAGACATCCAACTCTTTCTGCCAAAATGCTATTCCAGCTATTTAGCAAATAAAGAATAACAGCTAATTATGATAAAGACAGTGAAATGTTGTAGCGTTTTGTGTGTCAACTAAACAAGAAAAAAATAATATTTCTTTTCTCCCCATGTGCGTGTCCTCCTCCCTTCTTTCTTCTCCTTCCCTACATGAAAGGGAGTTTGTAATTGCATCAAAGCTCTTTAACTTCACCCCATGGTTATTCTCTGAAATCTATATAATTTTTGAAATTTAGACAGTAGGTGAAGAATTTGAATTATGATGTCCAGACAGACATGTACGCTATCAGGACAAGACAGCCATTTTGTTCCAAGGCAATGGCTGCTCAGGGCCGCAATGTCCACATTTTGATTTTGGCTAGTACACATGAGGTAACTGGATGCCTATCGCAAGAAGAACTCCGTATGAAAAATATTTTGACACCATTTAACTTGGAGAAGAGAGACAAGGATGCAGTGTAAGAATAGCAGGCCTTTAGGGGCTTGTCCAGCTGCAAACAAGCTTTCTCCTCAGCCACTGCTCTTGGTTGAGGGTAACAGGCAGGAGGTCAGTGCATTGCTGCTGAGGGATACCAAGCCCTGCACTTTATGTGCTAGAATCTTGGGCTGTCCCAGGGTAGTTCAGCTGGCCACCCTCAGTGGGACAGGCCCTGCATCTGGGGCATCTGTGCAACAGTGGTGGCTCAGCTGGTGGCCCTGTCCCACAGGAGCAAGTGGTGACTTAAGCGCAGTGGGCAGGGAGGCCAATGGCCTGGCTGCCCAGGCATCACGACTGCTTCCAGCCTTAACCTGCAGATGGCCACAATACCTTGATGCTGGGAGATGGACTTCAGCCTGTGTTTGGCCTAGGCCCTCAGCAAGTGGCTGGCCTGGTTCAGGCCGCAGTCCAGCAGGGGAGGGCAGGAGCTGGCCCCAGATGCCTTGTGACAGCAGAGGCAAACTTCTGAATTAAAACATCCCCATTACCCAGGCCCACATCTGGAGCTATGCTGCTCAGCAAATAGCAATGGCAAAGCATTCAGGTGCTTAAGAGTGCTGTATTCATTTTTCAGGGCCAACATCTGAAGCAGCACAATCAGCCAGTCACACCAGTCCACACAGGCACAGCAACATTTGGACAATGTACTGCAGTGGAAAGCCAAATCCATGCCTTTCTTCACTCTCTGCAGGACTGAGAGCCTTCATCTGCAGCTACCTATCATGCAACTCACCAGGGAGGAGGCAGTGCCTAAATGTCCTCGCCTAAACTTGCAAGGACCTGTCCTTGGTACACCTCTAGAGACCTGTTTCTGGTTGCAATATAATGATTCACCTGGTTTCACACTATGGCCTAATCAATCTGAGCCTACTTAATATGGGCCTTTCTGGCTTCAAATGGTGCTGTTGATCATCAGAAATAAGCATCCTGGCAAAGTCTACTGTATTAATGCAGTTATGTCTGTCATTTAAAGCCATGATGACAGAAAAAAGTACTTTGAGCAAGATACATTTTTCAGAGAGCCACAGCATTAATAGTGCTATTATCCCTTGCTTACTTGCACAAGTCCTTGAGCAGCAGCCCTTGAACAGCCAGCTGTTGAGACCTTGTTGGAGGAAGCTGAAGACTGTACAGCATCGACTCGCAGAAAACTTTCTTCAGATTGGATGATGCTGGCAAAGGGCAATTTCAATCCTGCTAACCTTACCTCCCTCAAAAAAAACTGATTCTTGAAACCACTGAGAAACCCTGAAAAAGTAAGTACATTGTAAGTAAGGCCTTTTGTAACCTAAGATCAACATAAGCATAGCTTTAACCTTCATTTTAACACTCTGCACTGCAGCTGATAGAAAAATTGGAAAGGGAAGAAAATATCCCCTTCACTTCAGATTAATAGAAAAGGAAACTTCAGTCTCAGAGTACCTTTCTAAACCTAAACACATAAATCTGATGTATGATTAAATACATATTCTCTTAGAAAATTTGCCTTAATTACAGCTCTAATAAAACAAGATCTGTGACTATGGGAAATTATTCCTTTGAGGGACTATTTCCAGGAGCAATGCTACAGGTGACCTTTGGCAGTAGTAAAGGAGAAAAGCATGCAAGAGGATTTCTCTCTTATCATTTGAGGCGTAAAATAGATGGAGAACACTAAGATCATTAAAAAGTGAAGAACTTTCTGTATATGCCCTCTACCCCAACCTTGTCTAGAGCTCAGTCCCACTTGTGACACTTTAAGTCAATCATGAAAAAGTGTTTATGAAACTTTTCAGCTAGTTTAAATGTAAGAAATGATTTTTTCATTCTACTCTTGCCCTTTGTTGCTTTAATCTTTCTTTTAATACAGAATTTATCAGATTTGGGATTTTGTTGATCTCTGCAGAATATTATCTGTATCATTTATATTTCTCCAGTAAGCTTATGCCTTTATTTGGGGTGTTTATATTCATATCTGCAGTGAGCTTTACAAGGCATATATCTTTTTTTGCTGTTTCTGCTGACACCACAGAATCCCATATTTTTTAATACTGTAGTATTACAAATACTTGAAGTGCTATAACAAGATAATTTTCCAGAACAATGGAAATTGTAATAATCTTTCACTGTTTTCATAAAATAACTTAGCTGTATGAGTGACTACTTTTAGAAGAGAGAGAAGTGACGGATGAAACATTTTAGATACTGTATGTATTCTACAAATCTCAAAATATTTCTATCATCTGCAAACTCAATCTTTATTAAAAAAGGCGCATAAAATACATACCCAGCAGCACTAAGGCACTTTATTTATTTTCAAATAAACAAAAATAAAGCCAAGAAAGTTTGTGCTGCCATTTTCAGGGTCTTGGAAAAGGATATTTAAAAATGTCATGGCTCCCAGCTTGTGACTCAGCAGTGGAAGAAGATTAGTTTTCTTTCTTTTACTCCTTGTAGGAGAAGGACTATTGCAGCCATAAAACTCTGCTGCTTTAAACACTTTAATAGATACCTCTATTATCAGTTTATAACAAAGGTGTAAGGAAAGACTTAAGTAGATGTGATCACATGAGGCCACTGTAACTTTCCACTTTAAAGTTGTCTGTCTTCATTACAGGTGCGCATCCATGTATTGTATTGTAATTAAATCAGTGTAGAATTCTCCAAAATTCACAAATACTCTTCCTGATCTGTGTTTTTGTGAAACACAGCGGATCGACAATGAGCAAAAGAGAAGCACAAACAATTACAGTATTCACCTTATTTAACTCTTCATATTGAAGATGATTCAGTGTTTACTCTGCCAGTTTCCTCATTGCTGTTTAAAAAAAAAAAAAAAAAGATTAGAAATATGTTCAGAACCAATATACAGGGAACACACACAAAACCAAATGTCTGTCTATCCCAAAGTGACTGTCTATTAAATTTTGGAATTATGATATAGCACTTATCTCCACAGTACTTGAGCATCATTGTACAATATCTATTTGCCCAACTTCTCAGAAAGTTAGGGAAATAATACTGTATTTTTCTGAGGTGCTGAGCTGCAGGAATATTAAAAAACGAATCCATAAAAAGTATCTTTCTATTCGCAATTGATATTACCATGTCACATCTTCAAGAATAAAACTTATCACCAACACAGGATACTCTACAGCCAAAGGAACATACAATAAATGAATAAGTGATCACCAAATTCCCCCCTAGTCTTTGCACTCACGAGCTTGAGCCAGAGCAGTTTTATTTTCCTCTTGGTTGTCAAATATGACAAAACAATTTGACTCAAAGGATTTGTCTCTTGGGAAATCATTTTATGTTTTAGGAAGATTTGCCTGCTTTCCTAACAGCTTACATGTCACTATCCACTTTTTTCTAGTTCATTTGCAGACAGCACGGCAGTCTGCCATGAAATTAGGACATACAAGTCTCCTGTTCACCACATGCTTTGGCAATGCTACTGTAAAAACAGAGTTCCTAAGCTCCCTAGCAACTAGGAAAATCATCTTATAGCTATCATAAAGTCACTTTTCTCAAGTTGCCTAGACTCTAATTCTTTTCATTTTGATATTTAGTGGGAACTGAACATTCTTGAAATTAATTATTTTAGCAATTAAATTCAATGCAAATGTTCTCTTCTGAGCTTCTGGTATCATTACTTCTCCTAAAAGTATAAACAATGCAGTATAAGTAAAATTAATTCCTTCTTTAAAGAGAATTATGAGATACCGCCTTTGGCGGATCCAAGGAAAGTCAGATATTCTTCAAGACGTCCGTGTTTTCAGCTCTCACTTTTCAGCTTAAAATTTCACAAACATTTTAATGTTTAGCAATAAACAATAAGTAAAGTACTAAAGAAAATATATCACTCATACCCTCTTGAAACAAACAAGAAAACTGCCAAAACAAAAGTCCTCAAAAGTATTTGGTAGGATTTCCCATGAGGAATTTGATAAAACAGTGATAACCCATTTAGTGAGTGACACATATTACCAGTTAATTTTCAAAAGAAATTTCAAAAAATTGTCATTATGAAAAGCCATCTGTATTTCCTCAAGCTCTCTGTGTCCGTCTTGCAATTTACTGTTTACTGATGCCCAGGTCTAACTGTACTGGGACTGTAAGTACAAGAGCCAAAATACTATAGACGAAACTTGCCGGAAAACACAGTGCACCAGTGTCATAATAGGATTTACAGACTCATGAGATTTATAAGCAAGTTTCACAGAAAAAAAGGATCCGAGTAAATTGTAAAATACTGATATTTTGAAATAATCAAAACCAATTAAGTCACTTCTATGCATACATCGAGTAGTCCCTCACTCATTTTTATGCTACATTTCTGCTACTCTGAAACCTATTTCAGTGGAGATTCAGGATACCTTTTTCTCTTGCAATAGCAGGATCATTTCCTCACTAGCTACAGAAGCTAAGGTGTAAGGTGTGTAGTTTCATCTGTTCCTAAGGGCAAAATGCACAAAAAAAAAAGAATCGTCTTTTGCATATGTACCCAAGTTGTTGGAAAAACAAATTATAAAGTAGACTCATTACTATCAAACAAATGTTATGTTTTACTTTTTAAGCATTAGGTCTCACTATTATTCTTACAAGCACATCACAGTTAACAACATCAGCCTTTATGATTAATGGCCAAAAACATCTGTGATTTGTTTCAGTAAGAAAAGCAAAACAAAACAGAAAAATCTTTCAACATCTCCTAAAATGCAATAGCTAGATTGCCTATTTATATTCAGCAATCATTAAGGCGTGCACTGCTATAAGAGCATCCCAGGAAATAAACTGTTCATCAGAGATTTACCTTAGGCAAGGAACGATCATAGGATTCCTGACAAACTTGTCAGAACTCATTAAACAGGAGGCTTATATATACCAACAGATTATTCAAGGCATGAATTTGCAATACTAAAAGCAAATGATTTCTATGGGCTTTGAATCAAGTATTAATGGTGTGTGTATCCAGATCCTCAGGAGGTGTAAACTAGTGTAGCTCCATTGACTTCAACAGAGAAAGATACTGATCTGTTTGAAATAATTCTTCTTTAGGGAGTAGTTTATGTTGTGAGATTTGTATTTAGATCTTTGTTTTTATTCTTTCACATTCCTCTGTACATTAATCAAATTTTACATGGAGCCAAATTAAAATCCTTTGAGATTGAGTTCCATGCACAAATAATTTAAAAGCCCAATTAAAATAATGTAAAACATTCATAAATTCACAAAACTACCATTATTGACCAATAAATTAGACGACATAGAATTAAACCACAAAGGATTTAGGTTAAACAAACAAACAAACAAGTAATTCAATGAAACTTTAGAACTGGAACTAATGAAGCCTGTCCTCTGATTTGTGTCCCATGGTAAGTTGCTTTTTGAGAAAAGAAAGGTGTGAGCACAAACTGAAGTTTTTCCTGCAGTGGACTCACTCACAAGAGTTATCTACTGTGTGGATTTGCTAAAGTATCTAGTAACAAGAGCTTGCCTTCAGTCTTTTCTCTCACTTGAGGCATTTTTCAAAGTACATCCCGAGTACATTTTCATTAATGTGTAAGGGTTAGCTGTCATTGGAAAATCTCTGCTTCTGTCGGTTATGTTTCAGTCAAGAGGTTCATTAGACATTGTATACAAACAGGATAGTTCTCTGAGTGTTTTTTGCCACAGTAAATCAACAGTGTGCTCCCAAAATATGTTAAACTTAGTAAGTGAAAACACAAAGAACTAGTAACTTCTGTATACTATTGGAGAACCTATACCTTACACGCTATTATCTTCTCACACCTGTTCATCGAAAAAGATTGAATTAATATCTGTATATTTTCTGAATTTTGAACATCAGTATTTATTTAAAAACAACAAAATCTTTAGTACTGGCATTGTAACAATGAATGCATTTCAGATTACAAATTATGAATACTTGTTGATTCCTGTGAGATTCTTACATTATAGGTTGAGCTCAATCTACCTTTGATATTTTACTAAAATCACAAACCATTCAGTTTATTAAGGCTGGAATTCTTATGTAGACAGCAGTATATTGACCAGAAAGTATAAAAATAGCCTTAACATTCCATACACCTTGGTTGTTAACTTCTCAGATGTTCATGCATGTCAGTCTGATGAATTTGTTAGTACAAGTCATTAATTACTCATTTCTAATTAATTATACTGAAGATTTTGCTTGTTGTTGTCTTAGTTTCTAACAGAAGTTACTTCTCTCACAGTGTCTGGTATGAAGCTGTGTTTTGTTCCCAGAAGAGAAACAACTGATAACACCTGGCAGTGTTGAACACAGCCAAGGACACATTTTGTTCCTCAGTGAAGCAGTTAGAAGGCATAAGGAGCTGTGAATTGGGAGGGGACAGGACCAGGGCAGCTGACCCAAACTGACCAAAGAGCTATTCCATACCACATCACATCATGTGATTTTTACAGAAGAGAAATCGCTCTCTTGCTCGGAGGGAGGGGCTGCTGGCCGGTTGGGTATGGGTTGTTGGTCCCTTGCTTTGTGCATTATTTCTTGTTTCCTGTGAATTGGGAGGGGACAGGACCAGGGCAGCTGACCCAAACTGACCAAAGAGCTATTCCATACCACATCACATCGTGGTTTTTACAGAAGAGAAATCGCTCTCTTGCTCGGAGGGAGGGGCTGCTGGCCGGTTGGGTATCGGTTGTTGGTCCCTTGCTTTGTGTATTATTTCTTGTTTCTTATATATATATATGTACTGGTATTTCTTTTATTCTCTCTGCTGTCTTAGTAAATAGCTTTTATCTCAACCCACGAGTTCTACCGTATTTATTCCTTAATTCTCTCCCCCATCCCACTTGGGAGGGGGGAGGGTGAGCGAACAACTGTGGGGGACTTAGCTGTCTGCTAGGTCAAACCAGGACAGTTGTACTGCTGCTCATTGTATAAATGAACCATCTTATGATTACTCAACAGACACAAAGTTGCAAGTTTTTAATACATGTCACTAAGATTGGTACATCTAACTTAAAAGGAAGAGCACTTTGATAGGTATAGTGTGTTGTGTGTCGTCTAGCAATAAGTCTGATGAATCTGCACTATTGATAGCTTTTCAAAAGTACCTATGTGAGCTTTGAATGCTTAAATTTCACTTGTGATCCTCACTGCCAAAAATAAAGCCATTTTAAAAATAATTTCCTACTTTTAGAATAATCCTCATAGCTGAAGTCTTACAACAGCTTGGTAGTTACCTTGAACATGCATCTATTCATATAGACCAGAAATGGTATAAGCTATTACTAATCCAGGAATTATAGACAATGCTACAACACTTATTAGCAAATATTCATTATTCCTATGGTAACTCAAGTATATTCAGAAGCATTTTTATAATTAAATAAAAGGATACATTCTCAAGTTAATATGGCTCTAATCCAAAGAAAGTGGAAATATTACGTAATTTGAACTACTAAATTCTTCTGTACAACTGAAGGCTTTAAACATACTGTCAGATACCCAAAAGGCCTGTACTGCAAATTAGAAGAGGATTATCTCAGCGCAGTGAACATTTACCAGCGTAGCAGCAGCAGACCATTCCTTCAGTGGGGGCTACATAGGAAATGACAGAAAGCTCTGATATCTAGCATGCATAAAGAATATAAGTGTTTGACAAAGAAATCTTCCTTACATTGCTTTCATATATAGATTAATCAAAAGCACATCTGATAATTCTTAACAAGACAAAAAAGAAAGGGCTGTCATTTGTTTGTTTTCCCTATTTTGTTTTTTGCCCCCAGGAGGTGATTCTGGAGTCACTGGGAGCATTCCCCAGCAGACATCCCTGACCACAGTTCTGTGAAGAACTTGAATACAAAGCGGTTATAATCTTAAGGAGACTCACAGAGGGTCAAGAGTCACAGAGGGTTTTTTTGCTTACACTCCACATCAGTTCCTAACATTACAGTATGAATAGAAAACTGGGCACAAAAATGTGAATCAAGAGTAGTGAAATTTACATAGCAGTAAAATAAGTCTCTCTGCCCTGCCTCCTGAAATGAAAAACGAACAAACAAAAAGCACTCCACCAATAACAAAAGCAATCCCTTTGATTTACTTCTTGTTTTATTTTGTATCTATTTATTTCATAACAAAATAAGTTCTGTAATAAAACATTCTGTAAAATTTTAATACCTCATTGAATCTTTGTTTCCTGTGTGCTTTATCTCAATATTTAACTCAAGCACTTACTTAGTAAGGCTTTGGTAACTCATCCTTGGATATTGTGGATTTTTTTCCTGTATATCTATCCTGAAATGTCTTGTAATCAACACTTCCAATCAAAGATGATTGTACAATGGGATACTTCTTTTATTTGACATTACCTTTAAGAGAAGCAAGTTGCTGTTGTCACTTGAAGACGTAGAATTTTGTTAGAAGATTCCTGCCCCCGTTCCCCACACACCAATAAATATATCCTATTTAGTTTCTTTGGCCTCAATGTTTTCATAGTCTGAAGATCTTTGAGTTCACCTTATCAAAATTGCCCATCTATAAGATTTTAGGAGAATATTGTGGTGCAGTCTAGAAGGGCAGCACAGTCTATGAAAGCTCTGTTGATTATTTAAATTCTGATACATTAGCACAGCACAATGAGAAAGAAATAGTTATCTCCCATTAAGACTCAAGATTGTTCTCATTTGGATGTTTGATACTGCTTCCATTCTCTTTAAAACGATTCCAGTTGCAATTTAGAAATTATCTCACTGTTAAGAAAAATAAGTTTTTGTAAATAAGGTTTGGAAACAGATTTTTTATTTCAAACAATATTGAATCAACTGTTTTTCTTCAGAAAAAGTGTTTTAAAAACAACAGATCCCCTTTCATTTAATCATGTTTTTTTTTTTTTTTTTTTTTTAAGTCAGTAAAATAAGATATTTGTAGGTATATTTATGAACAAAGATTTTCATTTTATCTATTACAGGAATTTTTCCATTAATTACTAATTTTTACTTTGCTATAAAAATCTTTGATCTTACAGCCTTTAGCTGATGTCATGGAGAGCTGCATCTCAAATCTGAATCAGTATCGGGATTGCTAACATGGTTAGTTTACATAATAAGCAGCTAAAGAGAATGCAAAAATCAGCAGCATAATTACTTACAAATGAATAATTAATAGCTCATATGCAAGTTAACAGGTTCATCAGAGTGACACAAATTCATGAACATTTATGAGTAATTAATAACCTGAAAGTCATTGATAAATAGGCCCCATAATGTATGCAGAATCTTTAAATGCTTAAAACCACTTTTCCAAGCCATGAAGTTGCCAGTGGTGGGCATCAGAGTGGCGGAAGGCTAAGCTTCCGGGATGAAGTGCATACTATGGGGGAATGGAGGATCCTGGTACTTACACATCAGTAGTTCATTTGTAAGGATCCAGCAGCCATATAAGCCCTCAAAGAGTAAAATTGGTCTTAACAATTGACGTGTTTTAGAGAATGAAACAAAAGCTGAGGACAGGAAAGAAGTGAGCAGAGACAGAAAACCAAAACATGGCTTTCTTCAGAGTCCATAAATGTTCAAAACCAACAAGCTCTGAGCCACAGCACTGTAAATATCCACTCTAATAGGTATAAGCAATAAAGGATTTCATGAAATTTTTATTTTGTCCTGGAGGTGACTAAATGCAGCAAGAACATAGCAGAACTCCTGCAGTGCTTTGGAAGATTTGCTGCAAATGTTCTGTTTTTCCTACATGTTCTTCAAGTCTCACTTGTAAGACCCTAAGAATGAAATCTTGCTAACTATAATAGAAATCTGTAAAATTATTAGATACTTAATGAAAAATATTGTATAAGGTAATGACAGCAATTTAGCATTAAAAATAACGTAAATCCTACCTGCAAACTTCTACCACATTAGCTTTTAAATAATATTCATGCTAAATTCCATCTGGCATTATTAGACTCAGTAACGAAGTAAGATTTTATTGGATTTTAAGAACAAACTTTTAGGGATTTAAAATTCCCATTATTTTTTAATCATTTTTAATAATAAAACCACCAAACAGTCATTAGGTAGGAGAGTTTAGAAAAGTTGTAATGGCTTGTAGTTCCTCATGACTGGTGAAGCATAGAAGCAGAGCACACAAACAGCCAATGTGTGTGCCTGTGCACAGTAGCTGTGAAGAGATTTCTAAGGAGTCAAATACTTTTGGAAAATAAGTGATTAACGAGCCCTCAAATTTTTATTTCACTGAGGTAAAAGCTAAATATGTGTAATAAAGGAAGCAAAAGTAGAAATGGCACATTACCGAATTAAAAGTAAAGGAGACTGTGTCTACTCTGTCATGTCCATAACTAGATGCTTTCTAAATACCTTTTTCTTTTTTCTTACCTTTTAAATAATAATAGTTTTCAATTAAAAATAGTAATTTGTGCTTTACTGCAGTAAGAGATATTCTCTCTAAAATCAACCCTTCCTCTCATCATCAGCTATTCTTCTCATCAACAACCCTTCATTTTGCTTTTCACAAATCCCATCAAGAAGTTTCCCATGAAATGCCTCAGAAGGGGTTTCGTGACTTCAGGAGTGCTAGTGAGAGAGGAGGATTTTTTGGCAAAATGTGAGAGAAAGATTTGACACAAATCAAGGAACTCTCAAAGGCTGTGACCTTCTCATGAGGACAAACACTTAAAGTGTGAGACACAGGTTCCTACCTGGTCTAACGTAAATTAACAGGGATTTAAAAAAAAAAAAAAAAAAGCCTGTTTCTGTGTCAGAATACTAGAAAAATTGCCTAACCAAATTCCCCTTCTATGAACAAAGAAAAAACTGATAAACTGATTTTTTTCACCAAATGTTGGATTACTGTTGTTAAATTATTCCTGTATTTGCTTGTTGTGGCTATTTAAATATGCAACACTATAATCAAATATCCTTTAAAAATATTTTAAATTTTAAAAATATATCAAAGAACTAGTTCTATTCAAGCACTTCTTTCTACCCTCTTTCCCTTCTATATCTGTCTCCTCTCAAGAGTAATAAATAATAATAATAATAAAAAAAACACAAGGTAAAATAATCCAGAAATCCTAGATCAAAATACCTCTAGAAACAGCAAAGCCCCTCTGGAAAAATGTTTTCTTTTTCTACACGTATCAACTTTATTGTTATACATATACGTATCTCTATACAAGTCTCAATACATGGAGATTTTATAGTTAAATCAAAGATTCAGGGATTTTGGTAGGATTTTTAACAGAAGGTTGATTATTATGTTTTATAATTGTTTGAATATATAAAATATATATATGCTTCAATTGGTTATGTTCTTATGGCTTCTTTGTGCTCTATTGTATCCCTTTTTCAATGGTTTTATTTTCTGCAACCCAAAAGATTTTTAATTTGGTTGATGCTTCATTTTCTTTTTTAAATATCACAAGACATTACAAGCAAACCAACCAATCAAACCAAAGAAGCCCAAACACTTGTTTAAGACTGAGTCTCTCAAAATAGTTTAGAAAAAACATTTACCTATTCAGAAGGAAGAAAAAAGTAGCTATTGTTCTAATTTTTGAATTGCAAAGTTTTAAATTTAGTATTAATGCATTGCAAAACTTGCTTTTCCTTTGTGATTTTTAACAATGAAATTCTTCTGCCCCCTCCAGCTACAGAAATGCCTTCTCTAAACATAAAATGAAACCGCAGGTTGGCTTTTGGTACAACTTGAGCATAAAGCTGATTTTCATAGAAGTGTTAAGGACTGTGAGAGAAATTGAGCGCTTGAGCTAAGGTGACAGATTACAGAGCTTTCAGGCAGGGCCCAGTCTCTGATTTAAATTATACCACAAGCTATCTCAACCCCCAAACAGAAACTTTGAGGGGACTTATCCCTTCTCTTTGATGCAGTTTCCTCTGGCTGGAAGTCTGGTGCTGTGTGCACCAAGGATCATAAACTGTATGTCTCAACAACTCCTTGCCATGCCATTTATTCTTCGTTTAAAGATTTAGCTCAACAAAATTGCAGTTACTCAGATTCTAGAACATGACAAACCTAGAATTTAAAGTGATGATAGTCATAGACTCTGTTCCCCAAACAGAGGTCTCAGAAGCCTTACATTAAAAAATCACAATTAGATTATGAGAAAAAATACACAAAATCTAAAAAGCTTTTTAAGTTTTATATGAGGGAAAGTTTTAACAATGTATTTGGGCAATACGTTGAGAAATTTCTTCTTTATGTGCCCATTTACAAAGGAGATATGAAAACGCTTGTTCTTTTTTCTTTTTTAACTCAGTCAAGTTCTTCTAATTGCAATTTTTCTAATTGCAATTAAACTTCAATCAAGAACAAGAACTCAGTAAAAAAGCACACTATCAAAAGTTATAACTTACAGTTGTTCATCATAGTGAATACTATTTGTCAGATTCCTTTTTTAATAAAGAAGATGTATACAAAAAAGTTTTAAATTAATTCCTTAACATTTCAAACTTGGCATCATTTACAGATGTAACTGTAACATGACTTATATCTAATTTAACATTAATTTTCAATCACTTAGGAAATGTTGAGATTCTTACCATGCCAAGTACAAATTATTTCATTATCCCTCATTCTAGCTATTTATTACTGATTCTAAGATATTTTTCTATATATAAGTAGACAAATTCAAAATCCTTGAGTGTTTTGCATATTTTTTAAATCATCTTTTTTTTTCCACTATGCGACAATACAGTAGATCCAGTAAGTTTCTTTGAGACCTAGAAATTCAAAAATGCAGTAAATTCATTTTGATAAGACCCATTTTCTATTTAATAAAATGGATTCCAAACTTGAAATGACTAAATCATGAATACATCACTCTTTTTTTTGTTATAGTTTTGTACTGTCTTTAGTGAGTTTTTGCTGATACCTGCATTTGACCTCTAATATGTATAATCCAAAATAGAACTTCCATCACAACACAATTTTTCATAATGCGTCATGAAGAGATTTTTTTTTAAATGATACAGCTCGTATATTTCTCATTTGACTAAAAGCTGTTTAAAAAACTTTCATTTGTACTTTTTTTTAACTTCTACACCCACCTACAAGAACATGAGATTATGCCACTCACTAGTAAAAAGCTCTGATCCAACAATTGCATCAACTACTCTCTTTGACCCTGATACCTTATGCAGTAGCCACCAGAAAGTAAGAGAGACAACATCTATACTTAATAGTGGTTGAATACATTTGACCTTATGATTTCTGATCATGTTTTTCTCTGGAGGTAGGTATATGGCAATAGTAAATTATTTTGTATTTGGAAAGTGCTTTGAAATCACTGAACTTGAAACCACTGTAATTAACGTAATGTTCCAGTTGTATTCTTCATAGAAATGAAAGTGGTATTATCAATATTTTGACATTGCCGTGCTAAGAAAAAAAACACAGAACATTTAAACCTTCAGCTTATTTCCCTCAAGCCTTTCCAAGTGTTTGAATAGGCTATATTGGATAATGAATGAATTAAAAAAATATGATTTGTTTGCTTTTTAATTTGAATATCATTTTGTTAAAATTGTGCATTACTCCTCTCCCCCACCGCCACCCTCCCCCCAAAAAAACAATTTTTTGAATGGTTCATCACTCAGAAAAAAAACGCAATAAAAATCTCAGAATAATGACAATAAAATGTTAGATAATGATAAAGTACGAGAGAAAACAATCATATTTTATTAAAGGATTGTTTGAGAATAATTTTGTCAAAATATTGATTAAAACCTAGGGCATTTCTTAATAACATTTTTTAAAATACTTGGAAAAAAAACAAGGTTTTCTTACCTGGGAGGTATATCTGCAGACTATTCAGAACTAAAGCCAAACATTCACCTTTAAAAAACATTTAAAATATTAAAAAGCAACAGCAACAACAAAACAAAAACACCACAAAACCATCACATTTAAATATTTGTAAGGAGATGTAAACAATAATTCAGACCATGGGTGTCCAACCTTTTGACTTGCCTGTGCCACACTGAGCGGAGAGGAATGGTCTCAGCCGCATATAAAATATACAAGATAGTTAATGTATATAAAATGTAATGTATACTAAAAAGAACTTTTTTTTTTGTATTTTTATTAAAACACTGTCAAAAAAAAAAGGAGAGCAAGGACAACATAAAACTAATGGGATATTTGACCTTGTTTTTGTAAAACTAATGCATCAATATCTGGTTTGATGAAAGTGGTAGCAACTCTTAGTGAGTTCTCACAGTGTTCGTCAGAGATTTTTGAGGAAATATGACTCTTCCTGTGCTTCATCCTTGAAAATAGTCGTTCACAAATGCACGTACTGCCAAAAAGTGATGATGTGAATAAGCTGTGATTGTGAAGCAAGGGGTATTTTTCTCTGGTAAGGTAGGTCTTATAGAAGTCTATTAAAGAGACACAATCAAATTTTTCTTTTAATTGAGTGTCTGATTGCAACTCTATACATTCCATTTGAAAATTTGCAGGCAATATTTATGTTGACTGAAAATGGAGTTGCAAATATACCAAAAAATGATGATTTCTTTTTTTTTTAAATCTTGAAAACTATTCTCAAACTCCTTTATCAAAACAGAAAGCAAGGCTGCATGTTTTTCACTGTTCACAGGACTGTGTTTAGCCAATGGATCAAAATGCATTATTTGCCATAACTTGAGCTTGCTATAATTTAAGTTTCATTTTGAACACTGTCCCTCTTAGCTACCAACCAGTGCTGGGATGCCATCAGTAACTATAACATATATGTTGACAAGAATTAAAGAAAATTGCTTTAATGTAATTTTTACTGCTTCATACAAATCAAGAGACTAACTTGTGTCTTTTAATGGCACCAAAGAAGCAATTTCTTCTGTGACATTATATTCATTATCAATACTTCTAATGAAAACGGCAAGTTGAGCGATCGTTACTTTCATCTATTGCCAAAGCACAATATTTGAAATTAGCAGCTTTACTCTCCAAATTTATTTTCACACTGATCTTTGGTTGTTGCTGAGCGACGGGTGCGCGCCTGGGGCTGGGCCGGGCTGCTGTGGAGGCAGAGCTGTTGCCATGACAACACAACAGCCAGGGTCGGGCCGCACTGCGAGCTCTGCCGGGCCGCAGGCCAGAATGCTTGATATAGACATTTAAGTCCACGTCTGAGATCCTTTAAAGATAAATCTTCAGGCATTTTCACTCTGAGTATGGGAAGTTCAACAAATGCATGACAGTCTCAGTTTTGAGGAGTGCTAAGATAATTATGCATATCTATTAGATATACCTGGGAGAACAAATAGAGAGGGAATACTTTATTTTGACTCTGTGCTGTTCTTGATACTGCAGACAAAGCACTGCTGTGGAGGGTTGTGTAATTTGACTCTGAAAGAATCTGTGAAAAAGCTGTCCAGTCAAGCCACACTGAAATACAGAGACTTAATCCCTCTTCAGACTTTCCTGGCCCAGTGCATTTATCCTCTATTTTGTACACTAAGACCAGAAAAAAGCTAAGCGAGTGTAGTATGAACTGGGAGACTCAATATCCCTTCAGCACTCTTATGTAGAGCTTCAGGTATCATAACCGTCACTCTCTCCATTTACTTCAAACTATTTAATCTGACAACAGAATAGACTAAGGTGAAACATTTAATCCTTCCCAAAGGTCAGAAGATCTAAACCGAAAGCACTGCTTACTTGCAACAGATAAAAACTAAACAAGAAAGAACTGAAAGTGTAAGGTGAGGAAAAGGTTATGCTTTTCGCTACAGACATGCTAGCAATGCGAAGCACTGATATGTCAACTTTTGGGTGTCTTTCATAGTGACAGTTTCCCTGTGTAATTCTTAGAAAGAATTATTGTTTTTGTAGTAACTTAAAGCAGACTATATGCTAAAAAGATGGCAGCTTCTGGAGCGGCCATATTACATTTATTTTCAATATAGGTGTTAGAATATAGACTACAAAGGATGAACACTTATGGTGATCATGCATTGTCCCAAACTCTCTCCAGGCTTCAGACTTTTTCATTTATAACAAAACTGAAAGGGAAAGTGGAAACAGTTTTCTTGCAAAGCAGTATGATAAAGTAGATATACTTGAAAAACAATGCAGAAAGTCACGTGAAACTAATGAGTACCAATTATTTTCAGAACACTTTGTTTTGCTGTGAAATCTGTAATATCCTGATTTAGCGGATATCAAAAGTACCTGTTGAAAAACTGACAGAACATTTTAGTTTCTTCTTTTAATGAACACTATGTTGTTCAGAAAAATAAACTGGTTCACGGATGCTCTGTAGTGAAGGTCTCTTGCTACTAAAGGATCCCTTTTTTTCATAGCCAAGTTAAAAGTATTTTGTCAATAGTACTAATATAACCCCATTTCCAATCAGTCTGTTCACTCATTTTCATAAGAGAGAGCAGAGGGGAAAAAAAATGGAGAGAAAGAAGGGAGACTTTGGGTGAATTGGAAAATTCTTATTGTTAACTTGAAGATCTTTAGAAATAAAAATAGGTGACTATTACATTTTCTACTCTTTTGATCATTTCTAAATTGAAAATCTAACTTTGATACTCACTAGATATTGTCTGCTAGACAGAGCCTGTCTCCTTCTGATGTAGTCTGAGATGACAATGCATTAATTTATACACACTAGAACACAATGATGATGTTGTAGCTCTCACCTTTCTTCAAACTTTTCTCCTTTTTGTGATATATAAGCAAGCATCATCCTACCATTTTCTTTTTAACCATACGCCTTGACAAGTTGTGAAAGATGAGTTCAAGGAAATAATACATTTTCTTATTACATTAGTTTTAACATATCTTGAATAGCCACCTTTCTTTCAGGAGTTTGTTGCTATGAAGTTAACTACTTAACCAAACTTTTCAGCAGCCTATCCTGAATCCAGAATGTTAACAGCTTGCCTATGTAATAAATGTATAATTTATTTTTGAAAAACATTTTCTTCTTTCTGAGCTCCTCAAGAAGCTGCAGGAGTAGCAACCTGAAAGTTTTCAGAAGCCACTGAAAAATTTCGTAAACATGTTCTTTCCTCTAATACACAGATGGTAAAATCATGTTGGTGTCCTGATACACAGTACATCCAAAAAGCTTTTAATCTGAGATTATGCACAGTTTCAGTGTTTGAGATGTAAGGACACAGATGCTCTGAGATGCTGTAGCTTCATCTACACCAGTAGGCACCAGGGAAGATGAATCTCAGCTGCACTGAGCACGTGGCTCTCCAAGTCCATGAAGGAAGCCAGATGTTCCTGCCCCCTAGACTGCAGTACTTGCTGAGATTTTAAGATTTGGTTTGAAAACCTGCAGATTTGCCTGCACGTGTAGTTGGTTGCTATTGAATTTTAGTGGAGTCAGCTAATCAAGTTAAAGATCATTCAGAGAATAATCCAACTTGGTGTCATTTTTTATGCATTTGTGTGGGAGAACTGATTTGTTTCAACAGTTTCTATCATTTATTATTCATATTAGAATATTAAAGAATAATATATAATAATTTATATATAATAAAAAACATGTATTATTAGGAATAGAGTTCAGCAGGGACTTTGCTGAGATCTGCATTTGGACTTTGGTTACACATTTGTCTGTTTTTGAAACTGAACACAGCAAAGCTATGCCTTTGAGCTTTTAAAGTATAAGAAACTCCTCTGATGAATTGCTTGTTGCCATCTGTCTTTGTACCTTTTTTATGCATATTTTTTTGTAATTCTGAATGTGGACTGCCTGACAATGTTTGCTAGAGCAATGATGAACTTTATATTATTTTTTTTTCATTTATTTGGTGTTTCAGTGTGGGAGTAATGATGGGCAGAATCAACCACATAGTCCCTTACAGAAGGAGTCAACAGAAAGTTCTTCAGTAGTTGTTAGCGTTCTATTTCAATTTTACCATCAAGTGTGAATGCTGTCATGTTTTGAACAAAAACGCTACCAAACAAAAGTACCATTTAATTCATATTAGTTTAGTACCTTTTAACCTTTAGGCCAAGATTACAGGAAACATAATTTTATGCAAGAGCAAATGAATTATTTAAACCAAGCACGTCCAACCCATGGCCCATCCTAATACGGCCTGCCACCTGCTGCCAAGCCATCATGGCAGCAGCCCAGCCCGGCCCGGCTCCAGGCCCACACCAATCATTCAGCAACTAGCACTGTCTGAGCTGAACTCAGGACAGTGGGAGGGCACAATGCTAACTCAAGTTATGGCAAATAATTTTATGCATTTTGATATATTGGCTAAACACAATCCCGTGAACAGTGAAAAATATGCAGCTTTGCTTTCCATTTTGATAAAGAAATGAGAGAACAGGTTTCAAGATTGCAAAAAAAAAAAATCATCAATTTTTTGGTATATTTGCAACTCCATTTTCAGTCAACATTACTTGCAATTTTTCAAATGGAATGTATAGAGTTGCAATCAGACACTCAATTAAAAGAAAAATTTGATCACATCTCTTTGCTATACTTCTATAAGACCTGTCCTACCAGAGAACAATATCCCTCACTTCACAATCATGCTACAGCAGAAGTAGTCCTGAACTCTCAAAACTGTGCCAATTCTTCATCTGACTGTGCCATTCATCTAATGTGGAGCTGGGGGCTCTATTCCACAACATCTCCTGCTCCCTTCAGTTCCTTCCTTGCACTACGTACGCTGCTGCTTTCTCTGACCCTGCTGCTGCTTCTTTCCAACCTTCTGATCTCTTGGTTTTCTGGTCTGAGCTATGCCTGGCTGGCCCTTATCTAAGCCTGGGGCAACCCCACCCCAGGTCTACCCCTTCCTGTCACGGGAGCACAGTTGTAAGCAGTCTGCCTGTGCTCCCCAGGCATCCACACCCCTTCACCAGGTGCTCAATCATNCAACATTACTTGCAATTTTTCAAATGGAATGTATAGAGTTGTAATCAGACACTCAATTAAAAGAAAAATTTGATCACATCTCTTTGCTATACTTCTATAAGACCTGTCCTACCAGAGAACAATATCCCTCACTTCACAATCATGCTACAGCAGAAGTAGTCCTGAACTCTCAAAACTGTGCCAATTCTTCATCTGACTGTGCCATTCATCTAATGTGGAGCTGGGGGCTCTATTCCACAACATCTCCTGCTCCCTTCAGTTCCTTCCTTGCACTACGTACGCTGCTGCTTTCTCTGACCCTGCTGCTGCTTCTTTCCAACCTTCTGATCTCTTGGTTTTCTGGTCTGAGCTATGCCTGGCTGGCCCTTATCTAAGCCTGGGGCAACCCCACCCCAGGTCTACCCCTTCCTGTCACGGGAGCACAGTTGTAAGCAGTCTGCCTGTGCTCCCCAGGCATCCACACCCCTTCACCAGGTGCTCAATCATCAGTTCAGAACACGACCTAAGAGTTCACCAACACACGCCTTATTAATGTCATCACTTTTTGGTAGTATGTACATTTGTGAACAAGTATTTGCAAGGATGAAGCACAGGAAGAGTAAAATTTCATCAAAAATCTCTGATGAACACCATGAGAACTCACTAAGAATTGCAACCACTTCCATCGAACCAGAGGCATTAGTTTAAAAAAAAAACCAAGGTGAAATATCCCACTAGTTTTATGTTTTTGTCGTTCTTTGTTTTAATAAGAAGTATTAAAAAAGTTTTCTTAGTTATATGCATGAACTATGACATGCAGCCCAAGACAATTCCTCTTCACTCAGTGCGGCTCAGGCAAACCAAAAGGTTGGACACCCTTGATTTAAACATTCTTTAAAAGGTTAAAGAAGAAAAGAAAGTTCATCTCTCTCGTAAAGAAAAAAGAATTCACACATATCAATCATTATGGCTGAAAGTTTTGAGGGTTTATTTGTTTTAACACAAACACACACACACACACACAAAAAGCAAACTCTTGAAATAAGCAATCAGGCCTGGGAAGAAACAAAAACAGAGAAATCAGTATCTTTTAAAGGATTTAGATCTGCTGCACAGTTTGGTTGGCATGTGGCAAATTAAATTTAATGATAATTCATGTAAATTTATTAGACTCTTTCTTTAGAGGCCTCCATGTTTTTATAGTGCATTGTGTTTCAGTACAGATGATAATAAACTCATACAGATGCCACCAGTCATCAGTGCAACGTTAATTACTGACTTGCTCAGTAAGTATTTACAGCAAAAGTTGGAACTGACTGAACAGTGCTGGCAATGCTAAGTGACCATTAGCTAGAGAGACAGAAAATTTTACAGCAAATGTCGCTTCAAATCACTAAGAGAAGAGGGAAAGAAGTGAGCAGGGAAGGTGAGAAGGTCACACTGGAGATATGTTCTCTGGAATTTGAATTACTAATGCTAAACGGCAAAGCTGACAAATGTTATCTCTGCTGGCCTCAAAACTTGCATTCCAAATGCAAATAGTGCCCAGAAAAGGTCTAAGACTTTAAAAACTATTTTACGAGTCATGCATATTAACCCACCACATCAGGTCCTTCTGGGAAGAGCAAAAATAAGACTTTGGGGTCTAGGATCCAGGTGAGAAAAGCAAAAGGTGGGAAGGATAAAGGCATTTAGCATGTGACAAGGCTGACCCAGATGTCTCAGGACTCTGTAACAAATGACCAATGGCTTACATTTTCAGAGTACACTAAACAGATACTCCTAGATACCTATACAGATGCAGAGATGGCCACCTTTAATTTTATAAACTGTTGATGGGATCAGCATGTCTATTTTATAAAACAGACAAATCTGTTCATCGGGAAATTGGAGGTCCAGGTTGTAATTAGCCAAAGAGTACACAAGTAAGAAAGGTGCTTGAGGCAGACGGCATGCTAGATGAAGCCATTTTCCACTCTTCTGATGAACTTGAAGTGAGATAATCAAGATACAATAGAAAAGAATTTACCATTTGTTTCCATACATTAATCCAAGCATGGAAGAATGTTGCTATTATATAGAGTAACTCCATATGTATGAGAACTACAGAAATGAGATTTACGTGTTTATCCCCATTTTACCAATTAAAATGGTTACCTTTCAGAGCAAGGACTGAGCTGAATAGTCAATAAATCAAATTTCCCTTCAGAGAATTTAAAAGCAATACAGCTGTAGCAGTTGATTCACTTGGTTCATGTCTTAATGACCACATCATGAAAGTACATTATATCCCAAATATTTCAAGTGCAGTAGCCTGAGCATGCTCTTGTTAGGGAATGTGAAAATTCGCCATACTCTTGCTTGAATTGTGTCTCGCTTGGACAGAATTTCTGTCTTCATACTGTACTATGAAAGCAGTTAGACTGACTACATATACACATTTTTATAACTTAGTTAACATTTCTATTCAAAATACTTTTAGAATTTTCATATGCTTCAATTACAAAGTTAATTAAAGTCATTCCCACATCCATTTGGCTATGTGATCCTGGAATTAATAAGATTGAAAGTTCCGTGCTGTTTCCTTGCTGGAATAAAGGCTGGGACAAAGAACTGAAAAGGCTAGGGGAGCTAGGAATGCAACTGTCTGTTAAAAACCCCTCAACATTATCAACAACCACCTTCTGCTTAATTAGCCATAGCATCTGGCAAGCCTCTAATTCCAGTTGCAATAGTGTATATAATGTTGAGATGACAATGACAATTTTAAAAGTAAACTGCATATTTATATATATACACATATACAATACATATTGCTTTATCGCTTTCTGCCTAAGAATAAACCAAACTATTTGCTGTCACTTCTTTTTGCTGCTGCCTATATTCTCTACTTGTCATAGTTTGTAGAATGGTGCCATTGTTTTTCTTGTGATACTCAAACCTAGAAATACCTTTGGACCTAGTGAGTTAAACCCAAGTTGAATGCAGTCATAAAGAATTTACCATGTACTTTAGGAAAGAGAAACCGTACAGACAAGGTAACTCTCTTTCAAAATGATATCTGAAAACATCCTAAAAAGACAAGCATTCCTCCACTCCCAACACAACCAAACCCTGGAAATCTGCAGCCACACCTGCTTCAAAAACGTGGTATAACACAAAGGTGTGAGAAACAAAGCATTTTTGTGTAAATTGCATGATGGTAGCAAAAGTCACCTCAGAGCTCAAGCCCCACTTTGGAATTTTCCTTTCTGACTGGAGATCTGGGGAAAGAGCAAGGTATTTCCATTAAATCTGCAGAAGGTTTAGAATTAATTTTAGAAAGTTCTTATTCAAAATTCAACATTCTGTATAATTCTATCAGTCTTCCATTTAAAGTTATAGTATCATTCCACTGAATTTACAATTCATTCAATTTTTTTTATTATTTATTTTAGAAAATAATCGGGAAGGTTATGGAGTCATAAAGTATATGTCACTAAAACTATGAATTCATCTCATTTTCATTGTGTCATTTTAGTCACATGCCATTGCATATATAGACTTATTCAATTGATGTGAATGCAGTAAGGCATGGGATATTATATCAATATAATCATGGTAGAACCATAACTTAGTTTCAGGATAGTTAAGAAGTGTGATCTTTGTTTCCCTTTTACTTTAAATCTGCTGCTTTTCCAAGTAGATTGGGGAGCCATAACCTTACTGCAAACGCTGTGTTTTGAAAAAACCTGCATTACATGAAACTACCAGAACATGACAAGCTAAAGGCAAATAGTGCTTTTCAAAACACCAAATAGAACAAAGACTGCTGGAAGTATTTTTCAACAGGGCATTTTTTCCACTTATATGTTCCCCATAAGATAGAGAAGATGGAGATTCAAATCTGTCTTCCACCTGAAGAAGCACTTTTTTACAGCGATGTTTGAATTATACTATTTTTTAGGGTGAGATGGATTGCAAAGTTAAGACACCGAAAATGAAGAAAGGAAATTCGTAGTCTATTTCTGGATCCAATTAATATTTAAGAATCAAATTCATTAACAGGAAAAAATATTTTCTATAAATGAATAAAGAATAAAAACTTTAAACATTCTGTACAAAATTTAAAACAGCTACCCAGGGCTAGCTAACAAGAATTTCACATCATTATAATTTTGAGCATTTGTTTTCATTCATCCCAGTTACTCCATTAGACTTGTGTCCTATCAGCGGACTACTGACCTATTTTTCATCTGAATATCTTTTTACTCAGATAGTCAGCTTTCTTGACCTTCTCTATCCATACTATGTTCTTACAAACTAAGATGCTGTTTTTCCAAATTTAACTCAAATTTTTGGTTTGTTTGCTTTTCTGTCACTAAGTTTGAATGTTAAATGCTACTCATGAAAATCAGAATAGAAATGGCAGTTTCATTTATATTATAACACTTTTTAAATCTGAAACGTTAGGGATTGTGACCTATGCAATTAAAAGTGTTAGACAAGAAGATTCAAACAGCTCCAACTGAAATCTATCCAACTTTCTTTTATCCATAGCAGAAAAATATGATTATTTATAGAATTTACAGAGCTGCCAAAAAGGCAGGAAGAGCATAGGAATTATTATAACGCAAAGGACATTTGCTTTCATTGCAGTTGCTTCTCATATTCTGTTATAACACGCACAGAGCCTTCTAATGCCAAATAATGATTGTAAATAAGATGGTAATTACAATCTAAAGGAGAAAGCCTAAGTCAGCAAGTAGCCAATGCTGTTACAGTGTAATCAATAATCGTTCAGAAAAGCCTTTTCTGTCAACATTCCATCTCATCTAAACCCAACTCAGTTAAATAATTTGATTTTTTCTGTTGTCACAAAATATGAGATATTTCTAATAAAGGTAGGAGCCATTGAAACAAAATCTAATAAGTATGGCTACAGATAATTTCAATATGGGAGAACAAGACACAAAAAAGAGGTAATGAAAAAAATCATTGGATTAAATCTTCAAAAATATTTTCTCCCAGATAATTTAAGCAGATGTCCAATCAACCGCTTTATAATATCTTCAGCAAAAAGGGAAGGGAGAGAAGGAAGACAGAAGTGGGGACACCGATTCTTCAGCACTTGTAAACATTGTCATCAGCATTAATATGAAAAATCTTGGAAATGGATAATAAAACTGGTTTTTAGTTCATATGTATTACCATAAATAACTTAAATCAGTCCAATGAAACTAAAATTTAACTCACTTCTATGCTACTTGGAACTGTCAAAAAATTAAAAGACAATACATTTTATCCCCTATCAACTGTATATTTCAAATGAGTGTTGACAATCAAATTCAAAGCTCTGTTGACCAGAGGTAAGTCACATTCATAAAGAATATGCCATTAAATATCAATAAATATTAATATGCCATTGGTCACAGTCTGTGACCAAGAGTGTATACTATTGTTCCTATGTAGTTCAGTCAATCAGGAGATATCATATCTAGTTAACTGCTAGAAAGAATTGAAGACGTTTCGAGATACACTGGTTAGGATGTACTGTTCTGGTCAGTAGTTATGTGGAACCAAATCCTGATGACATCCAAGAACCTTCTTCTTAAAACAAAAATACATTTTTTTTTATGTACGTTAGGCAGTCATGTTTCAAAAGCATGCAGAATATCAAAGAAAGCTGCTTCGTGATTTCAAAACCAAGGTGATTTTGACCTGCCAACACCAGATCTTAAGTGATGTTTATACCTCAAGTGTTAAGCTGCATGTCATTGGAAGTCAGCAAGTAAGCTCATGATCTGGTGAGCTACCTATGCAAACCTCAATAAAACTAAGGGGCAGAAAAAAAATTATCTTGTGCCTGAGGTTCTCAAGTGAAAGAGGACACTGTTTTCCCAGGGTATATTGCTCCACACTGAGCAATCTGCTCCTGAAAATTCATTTCTTTCCACAGACAGAGTGTGAAATGAGTCAGCAAGTCCTCTACCAGTACTGCTTCATTGGCAAATGCCTGTCATGGCCATGGCCACTCTTGAACCACTTGATACATCTTCAGACACTGGTATATATTTTTGTATGCAAAATTCTCAGTGGTGTCAGTTGAAGTTTTACCTAAGAATTTCCCAAACTAGCCATCAAATCTCTATGAAGTTTTAGTATTTTTAAAGCCACAATTGTTTGTTTATACAGAAGCTGTAAAGAGATTGGTAGCTTATTTAATCACGCAAGATGTGAGATTGATTGAGAGTGTAAAAGAACTTTTTATGAGAATGGATGTATGTAGAGTAGGCAGGGGCAGAAGTAAGAAAACAGCCGCAGAACTGTTATTAACTGCAAAATTTTAAAAGATACTGACTTATTTTTCAAAAGACATTTCCTATGTTGAACTTCCCTCACAGCTATCATTCAGTATTCTAATCAAGAGGCCTTAGATATGGTAATATACAGTGTGCAGTAGTTTGTGCTAATTAGTTCAGCCTCTGTACTATTTGGGGATTCGTATTGCAAGGCAAGAGCTATCGCCATATGCTTCAACATTATGAGAAGGTACACAATGTTTCCAAGCAGCACTTCAAATATTTTCAATTATATAACAGTTATAAAATACTTATTTACTCCTATCAGTTTCTCAGATCAACCCAGTTTGATACTTTTTCATCCCTGCTTTTCAGTTATCTTTCACACCACCTATTCCTCTGTGTATTCTTTTATTTTCATATTTTTCCCCATTTCTTGTTCTCCTATTAGAGTTCATCTACGGTGGTGATATTTCTCCCTCATACTTTACCAAATCATATCTTTTTTACATCTGCTATAATTTATTTATATTTCTTGACAAGATACTTTCATATTTGAGATACTCTTTATTATGCAAGGTATCAATTCTGTTGTTAATATTTCTGTGATATGCCATTTAGTAGCATTCATGCTTGCCACTCAGTGAGGAAAACATAAAAGCATTTGAAAACGTAGCATAGTCCATATCAATTTCCATATTTTAGCAAATTTCAGAATTTCTAGTAGAAATAACATATTTCTAAAATTAAGTAGTAAGATGTTGAATTATAGCTGTTTAGAGAAATGCAGAGTTTTAGACAATAATTGTGATTTTTTAACTAATAAAAATATAGAGAGTTTCAACTCTAATCATTAGCACTAAGCAGTTTCCAGTGATTGCTAAAGGATTTCAGGAAAATGTGTGTGTGGAGGGAGGAGGTGAAGGAGGGGGAAGAAATTAAATGCAGCAATCACAGATATGACATCTTTAAAATAAAATAATAAACTTAGGGATTTTCACTGTCAACTAGCTGACTGCATCAAAGATGCAGATGTTCCATTACAGGAATTTACAGATGCAACCAGAAAGTTACTCTGTCACGTATGAGCACTTGATATTACAAAGTCAGCATTGGAATGAAAGCTCTGGACTCAGTAAAAGTTGTGAATCAAATACCTTTCTCTCAGCATAAAGCTTCACAAAGTATTTTAGAATATTTGCTCTGATCCTTACATCCATACGGAAGGCAACAATTCTCCTTTCTGAGAAGGATCAAACAATTCAGAGACTACGAGTACAGGAAATAAAGATTCTGGCAAATGGTTCATAACCTAGAGTTAAGCATGTCCAGATCTTATTTTTACAGGTGGATATGCACTGCAGATAAAATAAAGGTCTCTGATATTAATGCAAAGAAAGAAAAAAAAAAAATCACACCATGCAAATTTAATTTCTATCAATGAGGCCAATTCACAGAGGCATTAGGTACCAAATCCATCATTAGAATTAGGTACGCTAAACTCTGCTGAACAGTTGATTAAGCCTGCAGATAGATAGGTAAGTTTTCAATAGTCAAAGTTCACTAGGCAGTAAAGTCGTGATTATGAGCCCGTACAGCTGGCCATATGCACAGTGCAGAAAGTCTTTGCAAAATACATAATTCATGCCATTTACCTGCACTGCCTGACATCGCAGCTCTCATCAGCCTTCTCCCACCATGTCAGCTGGGTTGAGCTCAACACTGGTCTCACAATTAGGTACAACTCTCCAAGGCATAACAGAAGTAGAATCAATGCTCGAGTAATTGTTTAGCAGGTTGTGTCCAGAAGTAGTAAAAATTTCAAGAATAAGTGAGCTAATGGTATTTCTTACACACTTCATTCTCTCAGAAAATTTGCTCCATTCATAGCAAAATAGGAAAGCAAATAGCGAAATGTGATTAAATGGTAAAGGAAGACATAGGTCCAAGTAGGCCCACTTTGATCCAGTTCAGAAATATTTTTGCTTTCAGTTTCCTGTGCTTTCAGGTTTTGGATTTAGGGTATTACTGTTTGATGCAAAATTTACATTTCCAAGATCATTCTCTGAGTATCAAAACCAAATCTTTTGCCTAATACAAGAAAAAGAACAGACTACATTTCATCTGAAAATTTGCATTTTACTTAACATTTTAAAAAAATAAATATCTTTTTAAAAAAATACAAAATATTTTTCATTTTTCCAAATGTATTCTGGTACACTGTAAAGATAATAGTTTAATCACCTGTTTAGATTTAGCTTAGTGCAGAACTCTGAAGCTATGAAAGACATGTGCACAGTGTTTCAAGACTACACAGAAACCTGCTATTCACAATGTGTGTCAAGCAACAGAGATTTCTTCTCTTCTTTATAGAAAGCATCTGATTGTTGATGACAAATGACATTTTTTATGATAAGTTCAACAGTTTTGTCTGAAAACACTCACTATGACTTAGGGAATTTATTTTGATAAGAGAATACTGGTAGGTTGAGGCCAACTTTGACCTTTAAAAAAATGTATTAAAAAGAGGAGGAGGAAGCTGGAAGCTCTGTTTGCTTGATAGACAAAAAGTTTTTTTGTCTTGCTGACCAGACTGTTACTTGCAACTGAAATTAAGGCAGGCAGGATTCCTCTACAGCCAGAAGCTGCTCTTGCAAAATCTTTGCAATGTTCTTCTCAATTATTTTTATGGACAGATGATATGCAAAACTGTCATTGTACAACCTTGAAGAGTTATTTTCCATGATTTTGGGTATGAAGTTTTGGAGAAAAGTGTGTTAATTGCCAGAAAACCCACTCACAGTTAAAATATAACTGCAGACTATTTTTGAAATATTACACACCCCCATAATCCAATTCACACAAACAATGTATTATCATTTATTTAAAAATGTGTTTTATGGGGTTTCATTCATCCATGAGGAGAAAACCATTATATTAGAATTTACATAATAACAGTCACTCAGTTTTTGTACTCCCAGACATTTAAATAAGGATCCAGGATACACTACGACTGGTACTATGGAAAAAATCCATAACTTCTTCAATGAGTAATGACAAATTGTTAGTCTTGCAGCCTCTTTTTATAATATGCTGAAGCCTAAAGTGAGATGTTATATCCAAATTAATACTGCAGACAGTTCAAATTTATTAGAGTATTGAAAAAAATAGTACTAAGAAACCTTAAAATAAACTATATATAAATGATCTTTCATAATCCTTTGTCCGTTTGCATGCTTAACACAAGCTTTTCGAAAGCGACATGGGCTAATGGACACTTTGCAGATCTGGCATTGACCTGCTGCATGAACCTATGCAGCTCACTTTTCATTTTTTTTTGCATCTCATCTCTTTAGATCAGAAGCTCTTCAGGGCAAATAAATATGTGCTCATTATGGCTGTAAAGGAGATAAGCTACTGTACCTTCTCATTTTTCACTGTACCTTGCAAAGAATGTCTCTTTCCCTTAGCCAGAGTACCGTATTAAATTTGGACTGCAGCAACAAAGTAATTTCATGATCAGTGGCTATGAACTACAGTCTCTCAAAGGATTATGCACAGGCTTAACTTCCTGCCCTATGAAAATTCCATTTAGTTTGGAAAGATTTCAAAAGAAACCATTCCACTTCTACCTGAAGTGAGATGAAAATTTTTCTAGGAAATCTGTCATTAAATATTTTACAAATAAATAATCAGTCTTTGCAAATTTTCAATGTGCAGGATAACATAGCAAATACAGATTTTGAACAGAACAGACAAAATATTTATAAAAATGCAAAAGAAACAGAAAATGTAATCCATTATTCATTGATATTACTACATAGAAACATATAGACAATACTATCTTGCAGGGAAACACTTTTCCTGCATGGTAGCAAATACTGGTAGATAAGATGTAGAAGGCTTTTTATCTGCTGAATATTTACTTTATTTACACCAAGTTAATTTATCTTAATCTTACATCTAATTATGTGTCAAACGATCAGAATGTAATTTGTATGGACATTGCTATGTGTTCTAATTTGCTACTTGTCTTTTAGAACTTATAACACATATGAAGTATCCAATAATATAGGAACAAAATAATAGCTTGACTACTTACATCTACAACTCTTCATGTTGTTGCTTCTGATCTCCTCACCTGACAAAAGGAAGTAAAAGAGTCAGTGGAATATAATATAATTAAACATCCAGACTAAAAGAATAAATTCTAACTAAGTTGCAATTGTTTTAATTAAATAAGCATTCATCTTATTTCTGGACAGATTTAAATTATGAGTGTTATTGACTGATATTTCTCCTTAGAGTACTTAGTTGATAGCAGGCAATCACTATCAATGTAATAAATATGGTAGTTCTCTGGATTTTTGTTTGCATTCCAATATTTAACAGCTGCTGACAACGACATGAACATACCTCCTTAAGGTAACAAGATTAGAATTAGAAGGCTTAGTTAATTTTTTTCTTTTTGTCTTTAGTAAAATCTATTACAGCATGGTCAGCAGTTATATAAAACATCATTGCAACTCATCATCTGTTTTATTTCCATGGATTAAAATTATGGAAAGAAAAAAATAGGAATGATGAACAGGGCAAAATGTTAGGCTAAAATGTTGAAGATCATTCCAAACTTCATACTTTTTAATGAGCAGCAACAAAGTCCTGTACAATAAACTCAAGTTTCCTAAATAGAGCTGTGAACTCTGGGAGAAATACAAAATGTTCATTTGCATCCATCTCTATTAAGAAGTGAATCTAGTCAGCCTTATTTTCAGTGGGAATGTTATCAGCACTAGTCTATGCACTGTGATATCTCCTTCTTCCAAACAAATCAGGTTTCAGCCGAATATGGAGAAATTGTGCAGTCTGACCTTATCATGCTCTTCAAACACTATGTGCATTTGAATAGCGATTTCTGGCAGGTGCACAAATAAGCAGAACCGCAGCAGATTTGCAGAGAAGTTCAGTTTCATTTAACAGCCATTACAGGAGGTATCTAAGATCACTTTACATTCATGGTCGACTAGTATTGACTCAATATTTCTTCTCCCCTCAAGCACCTCCACTTTGCACCCAAATAATTTCTAATAATAGCAAAAATTAATGTCTTCCATTGAAGCTGGCCCAGAAAAAACAATCTTAAAATTAGTTTTTTGTTCCTATATTCTTTCTTAGAGTGCTGTTATTTTGCTGTGCAGTTGAGGACTTGACTGATCCTAACTTCCATATAATACCACAGTGGAGAAATTAATTGCTTGGTGATGAAACTGTATAAAATGCACACAGTTTGATGCTTAGTACCAGTCATCACCAGCACTTAAAGATGTTTGACAGTCTTTTCAGTTTTAAATGACAATATCAATCTTAATGCAATGTTACTATACTTTTTTTGTTTGACTGATTGAAACTTTCTAAATTCTTAGCTCAGTGCTTCTATTTTTCTAACAATGTCAGTTTATTCATTTTTCATTACATCTTGAATTTGTGAAAGTTAAAATTATCATCCTGGATGCATTTTTGAATGCTAGTTCCTAAGGTGTTAACAGTCACACATTTCGATATGATTACTTCAGTTATGCATAGACTAGTGTAAGTTCCATCCCTGCTGAAAAGAAAAATTGCATCAAACATTTTGTTTCAATTCAGATTGCATTTTTATCTCTTTGTCTCCAGTGTCAGACTTTCTACTTGGAAATAAATAAAAAAATAAACAAAATCTGAAACTTTCAAATAAAGAAAAAATGAATTGTGTTACGAATATCTTCCGTGTTATTTCATATACATCAATGTCTTCCTTAACAATATTTTCCCAATATACATGAAGGACTGAGTACTTTCATATATTATTTTTCACAATGTGATTAAAGGTGGGTAAAGATGTGCCAGACTTCAAAAGTTAATTAAAAAATGAAGGCACATATGACATTTTAGAAAAAATAAATAAACAACAACAAATAAAACAAACAACTTCTTTGCTCTTTATGAAAAAAATCCTTCAGAATTATGTTCTCTTTCTTCACTATAAATGCAACAAGGTTTACAAACCATTCACTTGAAGAAAATAAGATTTCTAACTATTAGTGAGTGAAAAACAAATTCAAAATTATTATTTTCTCTTAAATAATGCATCAGGGTCTTTCTGCTATTATCTAGAAAACAAGGCACAGTAATTTAACTGTGATGGTTAATGTTTAAGAATATATGAGGTCAGACTTTGGAAAAGAACTTTTTATGCACCAGAAAGAAATTAGCAATAGAAATCAAAACAAGTCAAAATAGTAGAATAAACTTCAATAACGTGTTAGCAAAAAATTTGAGTTGGAGGTTGGAATTACAGAGGGTAGGAAAGCATAACTGTGAAAGTTGAGTTACATCAACTGAGAAAGAGTTGAGAGTTTGTGAGCAGCACTAGTGTTTATTAAGATTTCTGGTGTTAGAGGAAAAGAAAATACAAAAATTGTTGAGAAAAACATACAAAAGAATAAAAAGTCAAGTTTAAACTGTTTTAAATTAATCACTATGGCTGTACAGTTTACAAGTAGAAACAATGCTTTTTTTAATACTTGTCTTAAGTACTTACTACTATTTGATCACTATTTAAATTATGGAATGTCTCAGAATGTTAACACAAGATGAAGAATGGTTTAAGTCACTGTATGTTCCAGATATCAGAAAGAATCTACTGTCGCGTGTTGAGAACTCTCAATAGGAAGGGGGAGCAGAGAAGAAAACAAGAATTAATTCATACAGAGTGTTACCAGTATCTCATTTTTGTTGTTGTTGCTCGTAATACATATTTCTGTATTTAGTAATTGTTCTGACATTTTCTCAAGAAATTGTGAACCAGAAGGCATGTCTACATAAACACATCACTGCAAGTTATTACAGCAGCATAGTAAACAGTCTATTAAGTTGTAGTATCTGTCCATTTGCATAGGCATTATAATTTTTTACAATCTGCCATCTTTAAGAATAAACTAAATGACGTCTGCTGCAATAAGCTCATTCGTGAATAGTTAACAGTAATAAAAAATAATTAGTTAAGAAACCAATAACTTTCTGTAGGTCTACTCACTGAGTCCTTTAACATATTTGTTTTCAAACCATGTTTCCGAATAGAAACATAAATCCATGTATGACGTTTACTGTCATATGCTATTTAAAAAATATATATTCTGACAATATTAGTTATGGATGAATATATATAATAGTCAGATGAGTATGAGGTCTTTTCATATCAGCTGAGACTAATTTAAATGTTATCTTCTTCAAAGTATCAAGCTCGAGTAGAGCTCTACAATGTCTTTTCCCCTTGTGTTTGCTGTTGGGACTGATAATGAGCTTAGGAGGGAAGAGAGCTGTAAGGCTTTAAGCCCTGAAGATTGACACTTTCTTTTGTAATTCAGGACATCTACATTTTAGAAGAGTACAGACCAACAGTTTCCAGAATACTCCCATCTGTCCTTCTGAGATGAGGTGTGATCACAACAGGTGGTAGGGAGCTGTAGCTAGCTGCAAAGAGCAAGCCAAGAAAACACACTAGAGACATTTCTCTAAACAATTTCTCTCTGAGACTCAGAAATATACCTTCATGGGCTTGGAGCCGTAACTGTCTCAGGAAGAGATTTGCAACTTCTGAGTTGTATTTAATTTTGTAATATGTACATAAGGCAAGCTTCTGTTTCACTCTGTTCATTTCTCAGCCTTTCACTAGACTTCAAAGGAGAAACAAGCCTCTGCTTGTATCTCAGACAAAGGAGTATGTGTTGAGATGGATGCCAAGCAAAGAAAATAAAGTCATGTGAAACCCATCCTGTCTTCTTCCTCTTGGTTCTATTACTGAGGTCACACTAATGTACCTGTGGCAACATTCATTTCGACAGCAGCACCTTCTTGTACCCCCGTAAGCAATAGGAGTAACTTTGCTGTCAACTCAAGTGAAAAGGAAGAAATTGTAAAAGAATAATTATTTTGCCAAAGCAAAAACATCAGAAATTGAAAAGTGAATACAGAAAAAAATGCTGAATTATAGCTCTATTTTCTGTTCTCATTAATCGAATATGATCCATTGAATAAATTCTGTGTTAAAAATGTTTACCTAGACGAAAATTATGTTCTGACATCTTCCTCTAACAGATCCTCATGAACATAAATAGCCAATGTGTTGATAGTTCTCTTTTGAAATACAATTACAGCATTCCACACTGATGGGATTGAAATTTGTCCACAAGTAGATACTTACGGTATTTATCTTCACAGGTAAAAAGGATCCACATTGATTGAAATTGTCCCATACTGTCAAGGAATAAATATGCTTTTGCTGTAAGCCAAATACCTTGTTATAGATTTTAACTGTTTTTATTTATTTCTGTTTCTCAGTCTTCACTTACCACATCTAGGATACACAGCTGTTCTGTGTTAGTACCTAAGACGAAAAAAATCTTTCATTAGTAATAAACTTAGTCAATCTTGTGAAAATCATGATGACAGAGAGGATCATCTTCAGCAAACAATTATAAATCTACAGCGTTGAAAATTCAATCCAAGACCCACTGCTAATTTGCAGGAGAAAGAGTCTATACTACTTATGAAGAAGCAAGATGTGGTTAAAGGAAAATTTGAATTTGATTCAAACTGCTGCCTCTTTAGGACCCTAAGTGATCTTCCTTCCACCTCCCCCTCCAAAAGTTATTAAGCAACCCTTTAAGTATATTCGGTCCACATCTATCAGAGTTTTTCCAAATCACTTTCCTTTCTTGGAAAAAATGATCAAGGCCTACAACATTATTTTGTTACTCTAACAAATAGGCTGGCATTTAAGGTTTGAGTGGATTTTTTCTTTTCCTCTTACAATAAAGAATGAAGAAACATTCCACATTATACAACTGCTAAGCACATAAGTGGTTTGAGTTTCACTGAACTTCATCTAAGGTCTTTTGATAAGAAAAGCAAACTATCAAGATCAATTTGTTTGTACCTGCAGCTATGAAAATGTGATGTATATGCATCATCTAAATATTCCAATCATAATGACTTAAAATGTGCTAGTTTAAAGCACTGTGAGATGGGTTAACATTTTTCCATTAGTAGCTAAAATAGTTCTGAGTATTTTCATCTCGTATTTTGAAGATGAAGAGTTGGAGGGAAAAGCTGGTGGTGTTTTGTTAGCTTTAGCTGCTCATCTTTAAATGTTTTTACAATGTTGATACTGCTTACTTTTTGTTGGCTGAATTTTTCGGTCCTCTAAATTGCAGAACAAAGCATCAAAATAGAAAGATGTAGGGAAGAGAAAGAATACTGCACCTGCATCCGGGTACCCACTTCTTTACCCATCATCTGTACTGCAACATTTTAATCATCACAGGTTCTTAGTTCTCCTAGTAAGCACCTTATTCTATGGTGTTATTCTTCTAAGAATACACTGCTCAACATGGAGTCCATTTAAAATTATTTAAATAAATAAAATTAGGAAGTGTGAATATTTCAGGCACCTTAGTAGGCTGATTATATTACAGAATCATATGACAATCTTGTGTGTGGCATACAATCATTAGGCAATCATAAGATTCAGTCAACATACCAATATATCAGAAAAGCATAGAAAAGACCCCATAGCATCAAACATCACTCAGCAAAAGCAAATCAACTCAGGAGGAGACTGTCATGCTCATGAAAATTCAGAGGAAGATGGAAAAAGTTACAGTTTTTCATCCCTCCCAAAGAATCATCTTCCTACCTCCATCCTCCATAAAACAAAATATGAATCAGTGACTTTGAGCGCACTTGTGATAAGGAATCAGGAACTTGTACAAAAGGTGTAAGGCTTTTAAAAAGATCCTTTTCACTGTTGCACTTCATAAAAATAATATTCTATGAAATCAAAGTAACACAGGAAACAGTTGCCAATGATTCCTTCTTAAAAAGCTGTACGCTTACCATCTAAGCATTTTTCTACGTTTCCAAGCCTTAATGGTACTCAAAAGTTTTTGTTACTCATTTAGAACATGAATTAAAAAAAAAAACTTGAATACTACATAATTCTAAAAACATCAAAATATTACACTTGATGAGGTGATTTCATCTAAAAATGACAATAAGAAGAAATCGAAGGTCACATATGTAAGATGATTATACTTTGGAAAATAATGCCTAAGCAAAATCTTGAAAGGTTACAAGAGAAAATAACTGAACATGAGTTCTATGTACAATATACTGCCTACAAGTCAAAGTAATCCATTTAAAACCAAGACAAATTACAAAGGTGATGTTATAAACTTCATAAAAAAAATTTGCACTCTATACAGATGAACCCCTAGCTTTGGATAAATGCACGATGCTTTATTTTTGAGGTCTCTTGCTTTATGCACACCACCTGAAGTCATTTATACCTGGATTTATATTTAACCTCAACATTAATACATCTTGTGCTATTTTGTCCTGTCTTGTCTAATGTAGTCAACAACGTGAGTCTTTTATCATTGTCACTTAATCTCCAGCACACAAAGAATGCTCAGCAAACAGGATTCTGGAAGCTTGTTTACTGTATATTATCTGACTCTACCTTCTCATAAAGCAGAGAGACAATATAGATATGCAAGATTTTTTCTTTGTGTATTTATCGCAAATTGTGTCAAAATCACCATTGTATTCATACTGCAATTTTCGTATTTTCTGTGATCTACAGATTGATATAAGCTCAAAGAATGACTTAAGAGAGGTAATCCTTAAAATACACTGCTCTGTTCACGCTGGATAAAGATTCTACTCCTACATCAATCATTTGTAGAAAGTTTATATCGAAATGTTATGGCACATTTTCATCATTGTAGTATATTAGAATATATTCAGTAAATTTTAGACAAATCTAAATGCACTAACAACATGCATCACATTTCAAAGTCATCATTTAAACATCGCAGGTGAAACCCTGAACCCATTTAAAGTCAATAGAAAACTCCCACTGACCTCAGGGGAAGTCAGATCCCATCCTTTATTGCTGCCTTTATTCATTTTTCCAACCAAATGACAAATTATTAATAAATGCACAGGATATTACTTAGTCTAAGCAGAGCTGGTAAGAACTAGAAAAGAAGCTTTTCAAATACATTATACATGAATCAAGCTGTTATCTTTTGAACAATTTATTCAATGAGTTGGCATTCAACCAGATAGAGAGCTGGTCAAATACTGCAAAAGACTATTCCTGAATAATTTATTTAATGAATAATAGTTACTTTGGGAGGATAATGTATTCTGTGAGTAATATTCAGAAGCTTACAGCCAAAAGTATTTTATCCAACATTAATTACAGTTGTTTGTTTTGGGGAAGCATAGATGTGTTCTAAGGTTTTGATTGTTTTTCTTTGATCTTCCATCACTACATGGCTACCTGCATTCCTGCATTTGTGATATAGAACACTAATAGCAACCACCTGGCTGTTGTTAAATTTAGTTTCATATTGCTTCAGCGTGTAGAATTTGCTAACTTTCATCTAAACAAATGAAGTGGCATTTTAACATTTTGTGCATTGCCAATTCAAGCAGTAACTTTGTTAAGAAAAAAAATCGGGAATAATAACAGCCTCCAAGTAAATTGAATATAGATAACATTGCCGTGTTCATGTTTCCTTCAACAGATGTCTGTTAAGGTCCATGTTAAATATTTTTTAACTTAAGTAATTTACATAAACATATTATGTTCAATTTCCTATTCTAAGAAGATTCCATTATTGACACAAAAGCATGGAAACAATCTATGTGTAATTTTAAGTATTGTTTCTTCCCTTAAAAAAATTTTAAGCAAGTCTCTACATCTCTAAGGCAGAGCAATGCTGTTGTATGTTTCCTCAATATTATGGCATTCATACCTTTGACATTTCTGCTCCACCAGACGCAGGCAAGAGTTTTGCCATTCTCAGAACTAAGGTGTACCACGAAACACGCACTCCAGCATTCTGTCAGACCTTCCCAGATACCATTAATGCACAGAGACTTTTACACAGTGACTTTCTCCCATCTTACCAGTAGGGTACATGATATAGAAACAGTTCATTAAAACCATGACAAAACTGCAGAAGAGCATGAAGAAAACCAAAAGAGAAGTACATTTTTATTTTGATTTTTTTTTTTAAGTTAGTTCGTGATGGATAGCAGCACTATTACCATGCGTGAAGGTGTACTGGTGTAATTTCTGTCACACCTTACATACGCATTACTTTTCAGGCTGAGTGTGCACATTTTATCTAGTGGTTTCGCACTGGAAGCCTTACATGCACCTATGTGGATGCTCATAGGTACATCTGAACAAGCTGTAAGGATTCATACATGCAATTTGAAAATCTGACTTTCCTCCACTATAACAGAAAGATCAGTCAACCCTAAATTCACTCCAGGTGAGTGAGTCTCCATGGAAGATCAGAGCCAATCCCACTGTGCAGTCCTGTCCTACTTGGAAGCTATGCTAAGGCACGTGTGAGACATGATGGTGATCTGAGATAGCCAGCACAGCTTCACCATGGGCAGATCATGCCTGACCAATGTGGTGGCCTCCTACAATGGAGTGTCAGCATCAGTGGACAAAGGACGAGCAACTGATGTCTTCTACCTAGACTTGTGCAAGACCTTTGATATGGTCCTGCACTGCATCCTTATCTCTAAATTGGAGAGAGACGAATATGAAGTCTGGACAATTTGGTGGATAAAGAATTGTCTGAATTGTTGCAGGCATAGGGTTGTGGTCAATGGATCTGTGTCCAGATGGAGGCTGGTCATGAGTAGTGTCCCCCAGGGGTCAGTCTTGGGACAGGTGCTCTTCAACATCTTTGTCAATGACACAGTTGGATTAAGTGTACCATTTGTGTGTTTGCTGATGACACTAGGCTGAGAGGCACAGTTGACACAATAGGAGGAACCTGGACAAGCTTGAAAAGGTGGCCCACAAGAACCTAATGAGACTCAACAAAGAAAAGTGCCAAGTTTTGGACTTGGGTTGGGGCAATCCCAGGTACATATATAAACTGGGAGAAGAACTCATTGGGAGAAGCTCTGTGGAGAAGGACTTGGGGGTCCTAGTTGATGAAAAGATGAACATGAGCCAGCAGTGTGCTTTTGCAGTCTGGAAGACCAGCTGTATCCTGGGCTGCATCAAATGATGAGTGGCCAGCATGGTGAGGGAGATGACTGTCTCCCTCTGCTCTGCTCTTGTGAGCCCCCATCTGGAGTACTGAACTCAGACCTGGGTCCCCCAACACAAGAAAGACATGGAGCTGCTGGAGTGAGTCCAGAGGAGTGCCACGAGCATGATCAGAGGGCTGGAGCACCTCTTATGAAGAAAGGTTGAGGGAGCTGGGCTTGTTGAGCTTGGAGAAGAGTCTGGAGGAACCTCATTGGAGCCTTCCAGTACTTGGAGGGAGCTTACAAGCAGGAGAGAGACTGACCTTTCACACAGTCTAATAGTGATAGGACAAGGTAGAATGGCTTTAAACTAAAAGACAGGAGATTCAGGTTAGATATTAGGCAGAAATTCTTTACTTACAGGGTGGTGAGGCACTGGAACAGGTTACCTGGAGAAGTTGTGGATGCCCCATCCCTCGAGGCATTCAAGGCCAGGTTGGATGGAGCCCTGGGCAGCCTGATGTAGTGGGTGGCAAACCTGCCCATGGCCTGGAGAACTAGATGATCTGTAAGATCTCTTCCAACCTAAGCCATTCTATAATTCTATGATACCTAAATGGCCAAATGCTTCTCTTTGCTGGAGAAGAATCTGCTGCTGTCTTTCCTTATTGGGACATATCTTCATGGAGTTATTCTCAAAATTAGCTGTCAAGTCACAGACCACAGCTACTATTTTGCTGCTGAGGCCAGAGATGATCCATCTTCACTCTGCTTCTGGTAGGCGAGTTGTAGTTCAGCTGTGAAGTTCAGCACTACCAGTCATCTAAAAAAAGAGCCTACTCCCCAGAAAGGGAGAAGAGGAACCAAACTGACAAGAAGCCAGTATCTGAGACATTGTCCCATTTGCCCAGCCACTGTCCAGGTTAAATGAAGCTAATTAAAAAATGAATAGACTGTAGCTATAGCAGTAAAATAAATCAGGCAGTGCAACTCTGCAAATGAAATTATTCTTTTAGGGTAGAACTTGCTGGGTTTTGTTATACTCTTGATCCATCCTTTGCGTGAGTTTTTACAAACAATAATTGAGCTTATTGTAAGAACTTCTGAGAAAAATCGTGTTTTTAATATCAAATCAGTTCATATCGCAAATGTATATTTGAATATACATATCGTAACATTCAGTTTTTCTGAAGTTTAAAGCTTTTCAATAGCCTAATTACAAGTGTCATTTTTTATCTGTAATAATGCAATTGTTATTTTTTTTAAGGTCAGAAAATTCTTGCAAAATTCATCTTATACAGTTTTTAAGTAATGTAGATCCTTCTCTCCCTGTAAATATGCTTTCAAATTGATTGGCTTAGAACCTATGTACAACCGAAGCCTAAAATTTGAAAATACAAAATATTATTTCAGGGCCTTGTTTAATCCTATCTCCTGCGGAAGCACTCACTCTCTTATTCTCTCTCAAAAAACTCACCACTATCGACAATAAAATCCCAATTTAAAAAAAAACTTCTTATTATATAGCTACTATACAAAAGAGAGGAATATTTGGTTTGTTTTTTTATGCTGAAGGAATCTTAGGAAAGATGTAAGAAGGAGGAATTTTAATTTTTGCAACTTGCATATGTTCAAAATCCCTTCCAAGAATAATAAGTAAAATAGTTTAAAAATAAATAAAAAAAAAAAAAATCTAGTCCTGAAAAAAGATGCATATAGATTTTTAGGAAAAGCTAGCTTAAGGTGATGTCTGCTATTCTGAATGATAAATAAGCATTATGATACAGTATTCAGTCATACAATTTTATATTATTCTTTTTCTGAATGACTTCTATCTCTTTCAGTGCACTGATTAAATACAGACGTTACTATGTAGTGTGCAAAATATTGCATTTTTAATGAAAATAGTCTTGAATTTTTCATCTATCAAAAACAAAGAATGATAAACTGATTTTTATTTAAAATGTCCTTTATGGGATTTAACTCACTTTTTTGAGTCACTAGAGTTCCCTGATCTCCTTTCTAAGACAAACATTAGACTATGACTACTTCACCTTTATTATCACTTGAAGGAAAAGAAAACAATATATGTAACATCCTTCCAACACAATCCCCAATTCAAAGGTCTCTTTTGAGAGAATTTAGCAAAATTGTACTTAGAAAGGTTATTTCTGGTGACAGTGCATTTCTTTTGATAAATAATACCAAAATATATTAGCTTCAAAATGAATTCTGTGTTGGTGAATAATTCAACATTAGTTGCACAGGGCAGATTAATTTAAAACACAGATGGGAAAGTGATTTTTTTTTTTTTGTATTTTCACAAATAAGTAGTTTATAAACATGCAAAAGTAGGTAGTTAATTAAAAAAAGAATAAAGTCTCTGAACGGGGAAAGAAGTATTAAAGAAGTATTGAGAAATTATCAAGATTGGTAAATTAATTAAAATCATATTAAATCTTCTATTTCATTTAGTTCTTTGATTTATTTGTGCCACTCCTCTGCAGGAATACTTGTTTTAAATGATTTTGTTATTTGACTGTAGAAACTGCTACTATCTTAATTTGCAAAAGAGTTTGAAAATATGTAATTTCTAAGTAATATATAATAGTCTAAGTCTGTCAAACTACCCCTTACTCCCAAGTCTGAAGTCTTGAGTGTTACCATAAATGCAGAAGTAGTGATCAGCCCAAGAGATAAAAATAAATAAATAAATTAAAATAAATTAAAATTAAATAAAATTAAATAAGTTGTGTTTTATTGAATCTAAATCATTGCTTTTTGTTGTCTTACCATTGTTTTTTTATGGAAAGGGGTGAGCTAACAATCTGAGATAAAATGAATGAAGACGAAATCATAGAATATTCCAAGTTGTAAGGGACCCACAAGCCCTCCCCCTGGCTTCACATATGACCACGAAAAAATTGAACTGCATGGAGTGTTGTCAAGTGCTTCCTGAACTTCAGCAGGCTTGGTGTACTGACCAATGCCTTGGGGAGCCTGCTCCAGTGTTTGAAAGGAAGGAGATGATCAAGAAATTGTGTGGGTGCTTAGCTGCTGATGAAATCTGGTCATTAGACTCTGAATAAGCCCACCTTGAGGCTGGGTCCGATACTCCTCTCAAGATATTTGCCTGCAATGGCAAATGCAGCCACAAATTCACCCTTCACATGCTTTTCTTCATGGTTTAGCATGCCAGATAGGTTGGAATCTATCTGGAAGAAGAAATGAAAAAGAACTATGTAAAAGGCTGAGGGAGCTGGGCTTATGAGCTTGGAGAAGGCTCTGGGGACACCTCATTGGAGCCTTCCAGTACTTGGAGGGAGCTTACAAGCAGGAGAGAGACCGACCTTTCACACAGTCTAATAGTGATAGGACAAGGTGAAATGGCTTTAAACTAAAAGACAGAAGATTTAGGCCTGGTGGGATGGGGCACTGGGGAGCCTGATCTAATGGATGGCTACCCCGTCCATGGCTTGGAGAACTAGAATATCTGTAAGGTCCCTTCCAACCTACGCCATTCTATGATAACCAGAAGGTGCTTTTCATTGACTGATCTGATCTATGAAAGTGTGAGAAAAGCGTAGAGTAAAAGTTGAAGTTTGTAACATGTTATAAGAGTTTTAAATCTAGTTACAATAACTATAGGCTTTTCAAGCTTGGATGTTGTTAACTCAATGACAAATTCATATTTTACTTTAATGACGCCCTAATTTCATTTCACTTTTATTACATGTTAAAAAATACCAATGTAAATAGCTTCATCTTACCATTTAGCCTACCAGACATGTTTTGTTAATTACTGATTAATTTTTTTAGCATGGATACAGCTATAGAATTAATCATTTATTTATCTGGCTGCTACAGATGGCAGTTTTCAAGTTTTTCCATGAATGTCGAAAAAAGAACACATGATAAGTATCTAAACAAATAAAGGGAGAGGAAGAAATAAAAATAAAAAGATGTCTGTGGTCTGGATTGATATACTAATAATAACAATTACAACTTAACATGCTGTCTATTATATGCAGAACTAATGATGCGCATTCAAGTTTATGGAAGCATCTTGAAGTGGTATTTAAGACTTTCTTTTATCAAGGATGCTGGTCAATACTTTATAGATTCCCTGAGCTTATTTATTCTGATCAAAGTATAGAATATAAAAGATTAAACTCTTCTGCTAATTACATGCCTGAAGGCACATTAACAATGCAAGTGTCAAAGCTCTACTAAAAACTCATTTTGCATTTTTAATAAAAACTGATAGCAAGGTTTTGAATGCATTTAACTGGAAAAAAGCAATTTTTGTTTCTGTAGCTCCTTTTTGAAGCGAGTGTAGAAGCCCTGAAATCTCACAAAGATATGGGCAATTTGGGCTCTGAAAATGGACTACTAGACATCTTCCTGCCAATTCACAGTGACCTTCTAATTAAGAACTTAATGGGATTGAAAGATAACATAGTGCTACTATAAATCAACACTAAATTTGTGATATATAACAAATTTCAAACTTTCAAATATCCACATACTCAAAATATTACTTATAATTTTATGAAACAAAATTAATCCATTATCTGTATCAAAAGCCATAGATAGGGTTTTTTTTAAGGCGTGAAACAATCTCATGTTTCTACAACATTTTTTCACTCTTCTCCTTGTCTGCCCTGCAGCAGACAGTAATTTTCTTAACTGCATTGTATGAAAACAAGAAATAAAGGCGTTTCGAAGAGTCCCTGAAAACCACCTTGATATAATAAGCATCAGTGAAATTTAGACTTCTGACTGTTAAAATATTGAATATTGCAACAACTCTTTGCCTTTTGCCAAAGCTCTTATTTCTTATAGAATCATAGAAACACAAGGTTGGAAAGGACCTACAAGATCATCTAGTCCAACCGTCCTCCTATCACCATCCCTACCCACTAAGCTACTAAATCATATCCCTTAGCACCTCATCCAGATGCTTCTTGAACAGCACCAGGGACGGTGACTCCACCACCTCCCTAGGCAGGCCATTCCAGTGCCTGACCACTCTTTCAGAGAAAAAGTTTTTCCTCATATCCAGTCTAAATTTACCCTGGTGCAACTTGTGGCCATTCCCTCTTGTCCTGTCAGTAGTTATCTGGGAGAAGAGGCCAACCCCCTCCTCACCACAACCTCCCTTCAGGAAGTTGTAGAGTGCGATGAGGTCTCCTCTGAGCCTCCTCTTCTCCAGACTAAACAATCCCAGCTCCCTCAGCCGCTCCTCATAAGACTTGTGCTCTAGACCCCTCACCAGTTTTGTTGCCCTTCTCTGGACATGCTCCAGGGCCTCAATGTCTTTCTTGTAGTGAGGGGCCCAAAACTGAACACAGTACTCGAGGTGCGGCCGCACCAGAGCTGAGTACAGGGGGATGATCACCTCCCTGCTCCTGCTGGTTACACTATTTCTAATACAGGCCAGGATGCCATTGGCCTTCCTGGCCACCTGGGCACACTGTCGGCTCATGTTCAGCCGAGCATCAACCAACACCCCCAGGTCCTTTTCCTCTACACAGTCTTCAAGCCAATCTGCCCCAAGCCTATAGCGTTGCATGGGGTTATTGTGGCCAAAGTGCAGGACCCGACACTTGGCCTTATTGAACCTCATCCCATTGACCTCAGCCCAGCTATCCAGCCTGTCCAGATCCCTCTGAAGGGCCTCCCTACCCTCAGGCAGATCGACACATCCTCCCAACTTGGTGTCATCTGCAAACTTACTGAGGGCACACTCATTTCTCTCATCTAGGTCATCAATAAAGATATTAAACAAGATAGGCCCCAATACTGACCCCTGGGGGGACACCACTTGTAACAGGACGCCAGCTGGACTTAACTCCATTAACCACTACCTGCTGGGGCATGGCCCTCAAGCCAGTTCTTTACCCAGAGAAGAGTGTACCTGTCCAGGCCATGGGCTGCCAGCTTCCCCAGGAGAATACTGTGGGAGACCGTGTCAAAGGCTTTGCTGAAGTCTAGGTAGACTACATCAACAGCCTTTCCCTCATCTACCAGTCTGGTCACCCAGTCATAGAAGGAGATGAGGTTGGACAAGCACAACCTGCCTTTCATGAATCCATGCTGGGTGGGCCTGATCCCCTGGCTGCCACGCACGTGCCGTGTGATCTCCCTCATGACAATCTGCTCCATAACATGAATTACCTACCAGCTTGTACTGCATTTTCAGATAAACAGGATTGACAGACATTGCCATCAATAGAACAAGATTATCACATCTTGAACCCAGCTGTTCCAGGGATGCCAGCTAAATATTCTCTTTCAATCAGCAGTTTCAATCAGCTATGAAGTAGCCAAGGTGCACGACATGATACAGATTGAAATGTCTGTTGTTCCAAATGTAATACAAATGCAGTATATATTGCATGTCCGTAATTTACCACTAAACACTATAGGAAGTGAAATCAGAAAGTACTGTCTCTTGGGATATGTAATACGCCAGTCCTCAGGTTAATTAGACTGTGAAGGTCTTAGCAAGCATTGCTTTCAGTTTATGTTCTGTGGATATGAATGTAATGCTTCCAGGTGACTTGAGATTGTTCACTACATCGATTATAATGTGACTTTTTTCTGAGCATAGTAATACGGATTTGAGAAAGAAATTTGTGATCTCTAAAGACAGTAATTTATGAGTGATCTATGAAGACTATTCAGTAATTTGCAATGGAGTTTTGTTTACTTAAAATCTTCAGTCAAGACCCTAGAATTGCTCTTCAATCACAAAGAATTCAATAGCTTAATAAAATTGCTGTATGACCACTCAAATAAAAAGCATAAATAAAGAAAAACATTAACAATTATCAGCACTTACTTCAATCCTATGACAATATTCTGACCCATCTGCCACTGATGAACATCAGCAACAGTTGAACTTGTATATGGAAGCAATAATTTAGAAAAAAACTTATTATTTTTTCTAGAGGAAAAATAAAATTATTTTCTATTGTCTCCTCCATCGTTAATTTTGGGAGATAGAAAAAGAGAAGGAGAGACATAGTATGAAAAAGAGTAGATGTTTTCTTATTTAAGAGTTATGTACTAAATCTTCCCTCAAGGGAATCACCAGCTCCACCAGTTTTGTCAAGCATTGTCACAGAGCCAAAGTGCACCTCAACGTGTCTAATCAGCCTGCAGCTTAGCAAACTGAGAAAATTACTTAACACTTTCTCTCTGTGAATCTCCTCAGATCGGACAGAGCAAGAAAAAGATGTGGAGGGGATGTAAAGTCACCACAATGGAAACTACAAGTATTTAAAAAACACCAATTTCATCCCTCAAATGCACTCTTTTTCTTCAGTTAAGAACATTTCTAAATAATTCTCTTATATTGCAGACAAAAAAATATAAAAATAAAAAAAAGACCATGTCAAGCCAGATAAAAAAAAATCTAACAAAAAATACTGATAAAGAAGCCATTTTACAGCTTGCATGAAGAAAACCTTGCATGCAGTATCCCTTTCCCATGCTAGAGTATGACCAGATGTTAAAGGTTCAGTGACATTCCTGAGTTAGTAGTTTGCCCTTTGTCTACAAAAGAAAATATAACTATGTTTTGTTGCCTTCATATAGCTATAAAACAGAATGATAAATACCTGTCATGATGACCCAACATACTTCTGTGGCTGGTATTTCATCAGGAACATATACCTAAAACATAGTGTCTGCTAAAAAATAACAACAAACAAAGCTGTTACTCTGCATTAACAGTTAAGCTTTCTTGAGTGGTGCCAGAATATTTATCATCAACCTCTCCCTCTCACTGTTAGGTCAAATTCCGCTGTAACTGTCTATTAACAGTTTAGTTCAAATGCCTAATACCCAAACAAAACAGAGGCAAACGATGAACAGACTTTGAGGTATTGAGGATCTAGAATATATGCCTGTTTTCTTTTGATTATGTGACTTTTCTACAGTTAGGGATAATAAAGAATAATAAAGAATACCTCTATCCCATGGAATGTGGCTAAGGTGATTCTCACACCATTGACCATATGTTTACTCATGTTGTTCAGGCTGACAGCAAACAGGAGATCAGATCTTATCTGTTACAGCACGGTATATATTCTACAGCTATTGATATAGGTAGCATGGCATACAATACCACTGGTCTGACCTGAAAAATGACTGGGAAATTACTGGTAAAATTGCTAACAGTTCCTTTAGCAGCAAAGCATTAGTAAACAGAATCTTTATGAAGAAATTTTCATCAAATATCAAAAAATACAACAAACTATCATCAAGAAATACCACAGTTAGAAAGCCTCATAGATCTAAATTAATTTGCTTTGAAGAGCTATAACTGAGAATCACCAGTCAGAAAAAATAATCACGTACATCTCTGCACCATTTTCCATCAAGGATACAGATACAATTGCAAATTCTGCTCAGGTTCTTAAGCTAAGTCTGACACTTAGATGCTTCCTGTAGCCCCCTTTCTCAGCTTATCTAAAAACATTCCTCTCCATACTTATCAAGTTTTAAACACTTTCCAATCTATACGTATTTGTGCAGGTGCCAGGGACTGCAATGACACATAGCTTCAGTGAGATACACTCTCAAGTTCATAAGCCATGCATTTCTAAATGCTGGTAACCATAGTGCTGTGAAAGTCAACCCATCTGGTAATACCATACAAAAGAGATGACTGATCAACTCATTAAACGAAGTTTGATGTTAGTATTGCAATTGCACCTGTAGGCTGCAATATCGTTATAGTTTTATACAGCAAAAAATATTCCACAAAATATTTTTAACAGTATGAAAGATGCAATGGATACATAAAACAAATAGGATTAGAAAGTAGTATGCAAGTTAGAACATCGTTTAATAAGTCAATCAGATTTCGTATTTCACCCTGAAATTCCTGATAGATCAATATGCATTTTAAACTATTCCCCTTGTTAAATTATTATTTCACACAATGTACTGAAAAAGGGGTATTTGCATGCAGCAACTTTAAATAAAGTTAAGGTAAAAACTGGGAATTCGAAAAATCCCCAGTTGTACAACATTTATATTAAAATTATTGCCTCAGTGTGAGCTGAGATTTAAATGACTTCAGATTCTGAAACAAGTTCAGGTAAGATACAACTCACTGAAAAAATATTGTCAAATTTTATGCCTTCCTAATTCTCTATTCTAGTTTTATGCTTAGATATTTCTTTCACAACAAATTATGATGGCTTGTGTGGAATTATGACTGTGCAGATGGTTCTTTCCTCATACATTGGCAGAAATTACCTCGCCCTGAGAATGTGGCTTTTGCACGGACACAGAGAGAGAGCAGACTGAATTTCTTAGCATTTCTTGACTGGAAAAAATAAAGGGATCTCTTCAAAACTTTCATTTCTTCCATAGTAATGTTCTGAAATGTTCAGCTATCTTTATTATTTTCAACTGTGTTCCTTTTGCATTTCTGGAGTTTAATCATGAAAATTCAAACAACGAGAGAGAGAAATTGATAAGGAATTTTCAGTTTGGATTGAAAGCAGCATGTAAGAAATACCAACTTAATCATTGTCTTCATAGTAATAAATTTTTACGAAGAAAAATTTAGAATAATTTGGGTAAGCCTTCAAGTCACAAATCTTCATTTCTATTCTAATTCTCTACACTGGGAAGTCTTACAAACTTCCTTTTTATAACAGTTCCTTTACATCATTGACCCCCCCCCCCTTTTTTTTTTAAAAAAAAAAAGTATCATGTGTGGGATGTAAAATGTTCCAGTAATAAAAACTCAGTCAAGTTTAGTGATAATAAGTATGCAACTACAATGACAGAAGACAAACAGTGCTTTCGTTTTCATAAATGTGTAACCATACCTTCATTTATTATCAGTTATAACTATTATGTATTGACTGCAAAAATTAAGATGATTATAACCGAATATATCAGTTGGCATTTCCTAATTCTCCTGGTCTTCTTTTAAATAAAAGTTGCTTATAACGTTAAAGCTAGCATTTTTGGAATCTCTATACTGAAATTGGCGCAGCAGTAGTTTGCAAAAACCTTGAAACAAACAAAAAGGTTTTTTTCTCTACATATGAAAACTCAGTATGAGCAGCAGTAGTAACAATTATATCTGTAAATGACCTATTCAATCATCTTGTCTGTCTGTCACTTTTGGGAATAGCATCTCCATCTCTATTTTATACAGAACCCTCTCTGAAGATTATCCTCTACAATTTTAAACAAAATTAGACCAAGCCCTGCATGTTATTTCAAACACCTATCAATGGGCCAATGAGTCAGCCCATTCAACTGGCAGTAGTTCACTGATTATGATGCATCAGCTGGAAAGGTATAGAAGAATTATTTGTATTTTAAACATCGATAGCAACACTACATTATTCAAATCATAGAAGAGTGCTTAAAACAAGCCAGATAAGTGGTTCACTGCAGCTATATCTAAGTTTTGCAAGGGTACTGCCTATACTTTCAAATTGTTCGTTTTAATGCATTTTCCCAGAAGATTTGAAGTGTCTGAAATTAGAGATTGTTCTTGTTCTGTTGCATATTTTGATCTTTCTGATAAAAAATAGCAGTGCAGAAACCGGAAACTCCTGACTGTTCAGGTTGTGAACAACTCCTGGCCATGCTGTCACCTTGTTAGAAATAGGATATCTACAAGCTGGGCCATACTTGTAAATCTGAGTATATTAGAGAAACAAAGAAATCTTCTCAATAAAATTAAGGTACTTCCTAGCTAAATACAGTGGCAGGTTTATTTTCTGTACATTGCTCTGGTCATCAGTGCAGAGGGCTGCCTCCACTGCTCTTCACAATGGGGAGGATAGGGAAGGCAGTGGATAAGCCATCTCCTTGTTCAACAATCTGCCATTGAAGGACATGCAGAAACTGCTTCATTTCAAGGTAATCTCAGTTCACAAGGTTAAGGATTGAGGATGCAATCTCAATAGTTGATGAAACATCAGCATAAGCATCCATAAGCAAGAATGCATCTACATGCATTGCGATGAAGGGGTGTACTTACTTTCCCTGGTGACTTCTTGTTGTATTCACTTAATAGGACAAGACAAGGCTGCTTATTTACCACTCCTAGGCTGCTGCACATTGAGCCCGGCGCACCCTGCTGTAACAAAAGGGAACTTGCCCCTTTCCTGTGAATAAAAGTAGACTAGGACTGAAAATTTCAGCGGTGTTCATGAACAAAATTTTCTCATATTTAAATGATATTTGCTAAAACATCTGCTTTGTATATTTTCAATAGCATATTAACTCCAGTAGATTAAAGATTTCTTAGAGCATATAAGTACTGCACAATTCATTCTTTGCTCAGCTTTTCAAGGTAGCTCTGAAACTGGATTAGGAACAGTGGAAAAAGTAAAACGTATTTTAATAACGATTGATTTTAGCTTTAACAATTTATCATTGACCACAGTTATTAGCAAAATACTAGCGGAGACACTACCCTTTTTCAGATACTGAAAAATAAGATAATATACTTGCTTCTTGTTAATTTCCTGCTTGCATATCACACAATAATTCAAAATCTGCTATGGATGATTCAAAATTTCATCTTTGATTGTATAAAATAAAATTTAAGCTCAGTTTTCCTTTTCTATAAGAAGGTGTTGCAAAACTACCAGACATATTTTATTGCATCAACCATATGCACACAGCTATGTGGAGGTACGTCAGCATAACAGTATAATTACTTTGTTGAAAATTCTTAAAATCTTTTCCAGCTATATTGGAACTTACTTTTGCATGACTGACAGAGATTGTCTAGTTACAATCTCATGTTGCTTAGTGATTATGATGATGAGGATGATGAAAACAAACTTCAGTTCCTGAATACTCTTTAGCTTTTCTTTTAGCGATATACAATGGAACTCATGGAACTCATTTCTTAGAGACCAGTGCAAAAAAGAAAAAAGGGGAAGGGCTATCATACAGAATTGTACAGTAATTCTCAAATGTCTCACTTCATGTACAAAACAGAAAAACCTTACCTTGTTAAAGATATCTTCTTGATAAAAGATTGGTTTCGAGGATTTGTAAGCATTACTGAAAGCCTAGAAGTTTTTCTAAACCATGATGCATATCTGAATAACGTTGTATACTCAAGGACTGTTTAAGGGAACTGTGTAGCCTTTCACCATAACAGTCCCGTACTCTGAATGTGAGCATTTGAATCCATTATGACAGATATTATATCAGATCTCACAGTCCAAATGTAAATGACATTTTCATTCAGTAAATTGATTCGGAGCTCTTTATGCTTTTTTTTTTTTTTTTAAATAGGGTAGATAAAACATGAAGATATTTTAGAATACAGATAAAGCTTTACGAGTTCTTTGTTTTTTAAAAAGCCATTAAGCTAAAAAAAATTGTTATGGGACATTACAATATCTGCCTTGTTTAAGTGCACAAGACTGTAGGAGCACACAGGAAGAAAAAAACAAAAAAACACAACTCCTGCCTGCTTAAAAGCAGCATTTTTATTTAATATTCTTTAAATCAATGCCATTCATGATCAAATTCATGATTTTCATTCATCAAACATTCTCTCTTCCGCAATGACGTGATAAGCAATACATCATAATGATCATTCGTGCTTTCCAAGATGCATACAGTTCTGCTTAAAAAAACCTGGAAATATTTTAGTAACAATAATCAGTTAGCATTTGTACATAAAAAGATACGTACCAATCTATTCCACTACGTTAGTATTTGTATCTACAAAAGATGGTACTTTTTTCACTCTCAATTCAGCTAACTCTGATCCTTAGTGCTAGGTTACTAGAATAAAAAGAAATTCAACTACATTCTTTCCCTTAGAAGTTTTTACTGTATTGTTTCAACATATGTCTTGTTATATTAATCTATAAACAAAAACGTTGCTCTAATGTTTATCCTTTGCAAACTCTATGCTACAAAAACATAAAGCGTCACATTTTGTAATAAAGCAGGCACTCAACTGTTGCCTTCACAAACAGTGTTTTTAGAAAGCAAAAAAGTGGCATGCTGTTTTCACATTTTTGATACAGTCACTTTTGCAGGATAAGGAATGTTTTTTCTGTTTTCTTTTCCTTACTAAATAGGGCAAAAACTGACTTACCAAGCTGATATGTTTCGGAATGGGCTTCTTCAATGTCTTGTATAGTCCCATAGGCATTCTCTGCCTTGGATACTTTGACAAAGATCTTTGATAGCATCCTTTCGACAGCCAGTTTTCAAACATACTGTACTACTTATAAAAAGAAGTTCATAAAGTTCAATGAAATTCTTTAGACTGTTTCACGGGAGGTTATGGCACAGCTGTGCATCACTTCTACAAGAGCTTTTCATGCAGCTTGCAAATTGAACGACATTTTTCCCCACGAAAGCAGTCAGACCACGCGGGATTTCTGTAAGGAAGGAAAACTTCTAAGCACTCACCTATATAGTCTCTGTAAACAGTTTGAGGAAAACAGCCCTTTGAAAATAGAGCAGCAAGCTCTGCTTAGTTCCTTGGAAGAAAGGTTGCAGCTATCCTGCACTCAAGCAGGTAATTCCGGGCATACTTGGCTTACTCTTTTATTTAATTATATTTTGATCTAAAATTGAAGACCACAAAAGCCTGAGACAAACTGAGTTCCAAAGTAAAACTAGTGTCCACTCTAGTAGCGTAGGTCAGACTATTTAACATTTTGAAGTACAGGGATATTTTGGCATGCAATAAAGCTTACACCAAGTAATACCCTTGAAGGCTGCAATCTTTACTCATTCACACTTGGCTTATTAGAGTTCTTTGGTTCTGTGCAGCAGGATCATGACATGACATTTTAACATTCATACAGTCTGCTTCAGGCATTTTAATTGGTTTAAAACTGTTGGAAAGTTATTTATTTATTTTTTACTGTATTATTTTATTGCTTCAGCGTTAGTCAAGTGAAACCTTTGCCAGATAGCAATGCAGCCCCTGAATACTGACGAGGTGAAAGAAAATATTTGTATGATGCAAATGTTTGCTCATTCGTTAAGTATTCATGAATTGTTTTTTGGGTTCTTTGTATTTTCCCCCTTCTTTTTCTTTCAGCTGCAATGCAAAAGGAGCCCAAAGGCTCAGATTTATAGCTCATGGTAGCATAATTTTTAATAAACTAAATCTCTACTATTTGTTTCAAAAAACAGAGCAAAAAATACATAGAAAATTTAGCACATTTTTCCCACCTACACTAAATTGTAAGGGAAGAGAAGTATTGTGAAACTTCCAACAGTTTTTATTGTGTGGTTCTCCTCCCTACCCCAATGGCAAAGGAGCATTACAGAAGAAAAAGCAGAGATGACCTTCTCATAGTCCAATTCTAAACACAGACTTCTCTGCAAAACGCTTTAATGCTACTCCCAAATGAACCACAGATCATTAAAAAATGATGCTAATGTGCCTTAATTCACAAATTTGCTCCCTCCAGCACTGACCAGGTCTTGAGGAAGTCAAATACAGGCAGACCTATTTCTAATCACAACCTATCTGTAATGTTAAGAGATCACTTGAGTCAACAACCAAAACCCAGTGTTTATACAGTATTTATACAATATTCTCTATTACTGATAAAAGTAGCAAGTGGATTAAATACACAAAAAACTGGAGACGTGCTATGCACTACATTGATTAGAGTTTTTAGATATTAAAAACATATCAAGTCTTTAGATTAGCTACAGTAATACTAGTACTTTGGAAATAAATTGAATACTCTGAGGAAATGTGAGGGTTGATCCGATTTTATTATGTTGGTCCATGATGTTAGAGGCTTATGTTGGTGCTATGATAGTAAAGGTTGATCTTTTCCACTAATATTCCATTACATTATGTTGCTGTGCAACAGATGGCATCAGAGAAGCAGACTAACAAAACGGTGCCTGACATGGAAGTAGGTATGAAGCAACGGTGAATCACTGAATTTCTCCACACAGAAAAAATGGCACCCACTGACATTCATTGACACTTGCTGAACATTGCTGGAAACAAAATAGTGGACATAAGCACAGAGAAGTGATGGGTGGTGTGTTTCAGCAGTGGCAACAGTGGATCATCTCCACTAGTGCAGATTTTTACTTTTGCAGAATGCAGGCTCTTGTTCATCATGGGCAAAAATACATAGCTAACGGCAGTGACAGTGTTGAAAAATAGTGTTTTGTAGCTGAGAATTTTCTCTATCAAATAGTTTCATTGTGCTTTTTGAATCTGTTGTAGTTTCCCTGGAAATATATGAGGCGTTACATTTGGAGTGATGGATATAGGACAGCTCTCCACAGAGATGAAAAACAGTCACTTTTCATGTATTAAAACCCCCTTGTATTAAGACTGTTTCAACTCAAACACGAGAACAAACAAGGACCTGCATCTTAGGTTTCAGCTTGACTGTTGTCACAAATTTATATCTTCCTCATCTCCATCCCACTATCTCAGAATGTATTCTCTTTAAGATTCATTGAAATTAGATTCAATCATATTACATATTTATACAAAAAAGCCCTTTGCTAGAAAGACCTTTTTTCTTAGTTTGACATTCTCCTAACCACTTCTGTGGACCAAAAGGCAGTGATAGACTATTACTTCCTACAGGAAACAGATTTCTGTTGCTTGGACTTTTCAAACCAGTGCTGCTTACTGTTTTTGTCCTGTGCTGATGTCTAGTACCTGGAGACAATTGTGATAGCTCAGTGACTCCAAGCTCATGGGGAAAGAAGGTTTTTTTCCCTGTCTTAACCATTAATTTTCTGGATGCCTCACTGCAAACCTGTTTCTTACTGGCTAGTATGCATCTTGGAGAGATAATCTGAATTCAGATTTTCTTTTGGCTCTAAACATTTGAAATCTGTGTCTTTGTACTGAGGGTATGTGCTAATCATAGCATGTCAGATCTACAATACTTGGAAAAATGTGCCTCTAGTTTTTTGATCCTCAGTCCCGACCAAGGTTCCTCCAGACAGTCTGCCTCTATGAATTAAACTAATAACCTCCTGGCTATTAAGCTCCTATCCTCTACGGACCAAGGCCTTTGGCTTCCAGCCATTCTGTAAGATTATGAGTGGGATTGCAGAAACCTATCTATAAAGCTTCTTGTCTTGCCTTTCATTAATCGTTTTGCACAATACACAGTTTTATATAGCTCTCAGTTGGCTGTTCTTTCCTGTATGTTTCAAGCACACTTCTGTCACCAAGTACATGTCGTGATATCAGTTCTTAAAATGTGTTGGTATGTCTACTCAAGGCATTTTTAAACAAATTAAAAATAAATTCAAATTAATTAACTAACAATAAGTAATAAATTAAAAATATATTTCATATACAGAGCTCAGTTCTTACAATGTAGGTGTACCTTCCTGAGTTACTTTTTCTGTCCATCCTTGGAGGATGCATTTTCTGCCTGCAGCACCTGATCCTCTTCAGTGCCTTGCTGGATTGCCTGGAGCCTCCCAGATGCAAAGGTAATGTAGCATGTTGATAGATTTTCTCCCTTGTTCCACAGTGCCATCTGTGTTGCGTAGAAAGGTATGCCCTGTTCAGCATGTCTGACACCAGTAGTGACTTTCCCAGGCAGAGCTTTATTTTCCCATCATGGGCTGAAGTCTAAATAACACGCACTGTTATCATGAGCATGCACTCAGCAGTGGGTTTCATGATGCTAATAGCCTGGATCCATTTTCTAACATTCAACTTGTGTCCAAAGATGAATAAATGCAGCTGTTCTATTCCAAAAAACATACTGCTAGCAGCTCCTTTTCACTGAGTACATGCCACTTCTGCATCTATCAGTGCTCTACTGGAAAACATTGTGAGAAGCTGGGTTTTGCTGCAATGTTGTTTGTAGTTCTCCTGTGCTCTCATCTTTTATGCAGCACTGAGATTCTATAAACCATAGAAGTCTCATTTAAGGTTTTAATTGCTTTTTTGAGTCTGACTAAATTGATCCTAAAAACTCGTGTTTTTCACAAAAATCTAGAAAGTTTGTTGAGAGTCTCTTTATATTGATGAATTTATTTTAAAATACTTGCTTTAGAAATATCTTTGAAAGCTATTAATGTCCAAAACAAAATTAGATATTGGAGGCAGATTTTTTTTTTTCAGCAGGTCCAATAAAGGTCATCTCTTTTGGATAATTTGTCACAATTTGCTGAATTGCCTGTTGGTATATAAAACAATATTGTCATCACCAAGAACTGTTAAAGGTGCACATTATCTGGTACCTTAGTAAGTGTCAGGGATGGATCAGTTTCTGCCTCATCACATTGCCTCTATATCCAACTTTTGCATATATATACACTTTTTGATCTTGCATTCCTTATATTAGTTTTAATTAAGGAGATTGCAGATGGGAGAATTAAGAAGGATGAATTTTCCAGTCGAAACAGACAGATGCATCCTCCTTTCTAGAGATGATATTACATAGATATGAGAATAATGTGTAAAGCTAACTTAAAGATTCAGTAAGTCAAACCAGGACAAATTGGATCACCAAAAGAAAGGCTGGGATATTATGACACGTGATTTAGAATAAAATATGAACTATAAAGTTCATACTATAGATGAATTAATTTTCTTAAAGAATTAAAAGACAAATTAATTGTAGTTTATTCTAAAACATTGTGTAGTCTTTCTCATTACACCTGTTTTGTGCTATGGAATAAGACTCTTCTTGAGGCTCTTATTCATATGAATTGGGTACTAATTTCATTATGCTATTTTTGGCTATATTAATTTGATAACTGTTAGCTGCTAGGTGTTATAATTGTAGCTAATCCACTCACCCAATTTAATTAGGTAGTTGTATTGTCCAATTTAATTTAGTTTAACAAAAATCATAATTGTTGATTTTGCTGATATGGCTGTTGCTTCTAATGTTTATTTGTTCCCCTTCATTTAATTGCCTATCATTTAGGTAGGGGAACTTCATTCAAAAGAACAGTCTTAACACCAAGAAATTAAATAAATTGTCACATTTCTTGAGAATCCTAAACTCTCTCCTCTGTCAAATCAAAAAACTAAAAATGAGCCTACCTTAAATTTTGAGTTTTTTCGATCTCTGAAACTTTAATATTACCGAGTTGCATGTAAAATCTCACCAATAAAAAAAAAAAGAAAAAATACCAGAAAAAAAAACATTAAAAAACACTCTAGCTCTTATACCTTATGCTTTCTGCAATGACATTACTAATTAGCAGCTTTTATCAGCTTTTTTTCTGATTTTATTGAATTTGTCTAAACTCCTGCTCTAATATGCTAACCGTATTATTGCAGTAATACTGAAACTAATCTGTTCCTTTAGAATATGATCTGAAGCTATCCTTATTTCAGAAAATGTAGATACCTTTGACTTAGCAAAGTTTTTGTCCAAGAAAAACTGACTGTTCAGTTTTGTTTTAATAACCCTAATGACACTATTCTGTCTGCATAGCTAACAGGAAAATAAACATCAATAAAGAAAAGCAGCAGATCACCTTCATCTCGCCTTGAGTTTGAAGGTTTTGAAAAGAGAAAGTATTAGATCCTACCTCATTCTTCACATTTTGGATGAAGGATTAAAAAGAGTAACTACAAAAAGATCAGATGCTGTAATGTAAGCACTGAAATTCATACTTACACACTGTAATCTATATGAATGCATTCAGGAATGCAGACTAATTCTCAAAGCTATTCAGTACTCGTAACTTCCAGATAAATCAGGAGGAACGTGGGATCCCTTGAAAGTCCCAGTAGCTGGTCTGAATGCTTAGCATTTGGAAAAACAACATACTAATTTTTGCTTTCTCCCAGTTCCAATATTTGGACTGGATGTTTCTCAGCATGTAAGAGTGTGGTAGCATTTGTGTATAACATTGAGATAGCATACCAAAACAAGATACACACTTAAGATCACAGTAGAAAAATATCTAAGTACATTTTTTCTTACAGTTACTTTATGAGTAGAAGACATGTGGAGGTTTAAATGTCAAAATTCAGAAAAAAAATTGACAGTAATGAATAAATCTGCATTTATTATTGATCAAGTATTTGGAAGACTTAAATCTGATGAAAAAGATTAATTTGAATTTTAGTTACAACTTAGAACTTTTTAAATTATACTGTCAAATGCTTACATAAAGTTAAATGAAAAAGTTCCTTTAAATTTAAAAAAAAAAAACAGAAAATTTTACTGTTTGCATCATTCATGACTTTTGACTAATATAGCTTTTTACCATTCACCTACACATGGTATGTAAGAAAACTTCAATGTTACAGCAGAATAACAAATGACATTCTTGCCCAATCAAAATTTGTCTCAACTTGCTTCAGACAGATATCTTTGTTTTACACAATGACCCTAACATACTGTAAATCGTACATAAATTATCTATGTATCCTGTCATGTCATAATGAAATCTCAGAGCACTTAATGATCAAAATTCAAAAGACTACATGGGCAAGAAAATACATCTTATTGAAATAGAAATAACCAAACTGAAAATTTTATTACTAACATTGAAGAGATTAGCACAAAACCACTATCTTCCTCCAATGTATCTCTTCTATACTTATACTCATTTAAATAAATGCAAAGTTCATCTTGCCTTCAGGAAAACTCATATTCCTGGTGACCCATATAATTTTGTAGTCATTTTTCCAGAAAAGAAGCATTTCAGGGTATGTGGGAGGGGCTTTGGGTGTCATTGTTTTCTTGTGTTTATTTATTATTATTCTTTCTTTGAAATTAAAAAAAAAAA
>WBMW01000605.1:68701-186083 GCA_013396635.1 Penelope pileata
AAAAATTAATTATTTTTTTTTTTTTTTTTTTTTTTTTTTAATTTTGAAACTATTTCTTCCCAGTCAGGCAGAAAAAGTGAATCATGTCTTGCAGCACTATTGAAAAAAACTCAACTTAAGACTGCCTGGGAAATGCTAGCAGGCCTCCCTTCTGACTATTTTCTAATTTCAACTTAATAAAACCATGACTGTCGGACAATACCTAAAAGTGAAACTGCAATTCCTTGAGCAGCCCCGGGCTGTACTGATCTTTCTAAAAACACACTATATGTGGACAAAACCACCTGACTAGAAATGTTTTTCTGCTGGTCAAGGTATTTTCTCATTCTTAATATAGATTTTTTTAAATAAAGAAACAAATGAACAAAAATCCAAATCCTTCTATTAGAATAGTCCACGTCTAGGCTGAGCACCTAGAATCATTTTTTTTCTTTGTAGTTTCACTAGAGATGAATAAGATGCAATATATATGCAATTTGTTTCTGTTTTCTTGAAAAACATCTGAAATATAGTTTAACAACATGAAACTACCTTATGCCTCAGCAATTTGCAGCACAGGTTCAGAAAAAGCCAAATATTAACCTTTACTTTCTTCTAACAAATTTAAAACTAAGTCATTAGTGGCTACAATGCCCTTTATCCTGACAATTACCTTTACTATTAAACTTGTTTTTGACTTACGATGTTTAAAATTTTGCCAATCACAATGTTGAATTAGTGTGGATGCTCATCATAAACTGGTCACCTGAGTGTTTACCTGACTTGAGATTAGATTGCTTTTTAGCACTCTAACAACGTGATCTTTATTACTCTTTAGTAATTCTCTGAATCTGCATGCACACATTTTTAAATCTCAGCACATGCAGCTCAATCTAAAATGAGAGAACTATCCAAATTTCTAATGACATGAACAGAAAAAAAAAAAAAAAAAAAAGACAACCCCAAGAGGCATTAAATGCATTAAAAATAAGCCTAATACTGTGTTTCAAGTCCACATTAAGAGTTTAACTAGCAACATAGATCAGAAACATGAAAAATAAACATAACGTTAAAACACATCCACACCATGGAGCACAATAAGTAAGAGAGTAATACATATTTTTTTCTTCTTCCATGTGCTTCTGAAAAATGGAAGTCCAATCACAATTTATTGCACTGGTTTAAGTTATTAAAAACAGATTTCCAAGAACTAACTATTCCTTAAGCCTCTGGGATGACTAACATCCCTACAGTCTTTAGAATAGAATGGGACAGAACAGGAAGAGAATAGTTTAGTTGGAAAGGACCCACAAAGATCTTTGAGATCATCAAGTCCCACTGCCTGACCACTTCTGGTCCAACTCAAAATTAACAGATATTATTGAGTGCCTCTTGAACACCGACAGGCATGGGCCACCAACCACCTCTCTAGGAAGCCTGTTCCAGTGTTTGACAAGCCTCATGGTAAAGTAACATTTCCTAATGCCAAGTGTGATCCTCACCTGGCACAGCTTTGTGCTATTCCAGTCCCGCCACCGGTTCCCAGCAGCAGAGTCTGGCAGCTCCCCTCCTCAGAGAGGTGCAGAGAGAAAAGAGGTCGCCTCTTGGCCTCCTCTTTTCCAGGCTGGACAACCCAAGTGTTCTCAGCCTCTCTTCGCAGAACATGCCTTCCAGTCCTGTTACCAGCTTTAGTGCCCTCCTTGAAGATACACAGCCATCTTCATATTGTTTTTGTTTCACGGAACCCAGAACTGCACACAATATTCAAGGAGAGGCTGCACCAATGCTGAATACAGTGGAAGAAACTCCTCTTTTGACCATCTGGCTACATTGTTTAATGCATCCCAGAATGCAGTTTGCCCTCTTTGCTGCTAGGGCACATGACTTAAGGACAGATTCCACTGCCAGAAGGAATTCAACCCATACATCTTTCTTACTTTTTTTTTTTTTTTTAAACTTCTTTGCAGAGTTGTCATGAACGGTAAAGGAACACACTGGTAAAGTGTTATGGTTATGACTAGATGTACATTGACCACCTCTCATCTAGACAGCGTCTAAAGAGCTATGTTTTGGGTTGTTTAGGTCTAGTCCCTTGGAGGCAGGAAAACTATTTTTAAATATATGTATTTTTAAATACTATAATAACATGTTTCTAGAAGATTAATAATTACAAAAATAACAGAATGAAAAATTCTGCAGCAACAATATGGTAGCTCATTTTAAGAATGACTTTGAACTTACTGTATAAGTAAATCAATTTGCCTGTAAGAATAAAAGACTAATGGGAGCTCTAGATGATGGTCATTTGGTACGGTATTCTCATCAGCTAAAATCATTTGAAATAGGGTTTAATTTCAGTGTAATACATTTAAACAGGAAGAAAAGCAAGTTTATAATCTCTAGCTATGCTGCCCCTTGAGACTGTAGTATACATTTCAGTTCATCCGCTATCACTATTGCAGTACAGGCTGCCATTTCGCAGCAGAAGCTGACCGTATAGCTTCACAGGATTTTTATGAATGCTATAGTATCTTCACATAATTCCTCGAGACAAAGGACTGCTCAAAAATCAGTGCACTTAATTCTTTTTCCTTTTTTATCCATCTGGGAAATGATTCTTGTGATTGGATACCACTAAGACTACATTACAAAAATGGATCTCTCTCTGTGTAATTTGATGCTTCTAGCCCACAGAGAGTGTTTGATTTATGGTCATCTTTGTTCATGAAGAAAAAAAACATAAGAAAATATTAACACATCTTAAATGCGGTAGCTTCATTTAGCATTGCTACAAGACAAGAGGTATAAATAAATCCCTTTTGAGATGGCATCTATAGATACTGTTTATCTGTGTAAAAATGTATACAGCTAGTATCAGTAATTTCCTCCACTGCACTGTATCTAACACAAATGTTCATTTGAACTGTCACAAGGGGTTACTTCAAAACTGCATAAAATTCAATGTGCTAAGAAACAAGTAGTGTAGTGAAAGTAAATGAACTGTTAAAACACACAGACCATGATTGCTTCAGGCAAAAAGGGAGATCGTTGGGCACACTTTGTGGTTGTGTATTAGATAAATTCTTTTTTGAGGGTCAAACGTCTAAAGCTAGCAGTCTCTCAGTCAGACTTAAACAAGGATCCTAAGTCTGCATTTACACAGGAAAGCAATTCAGGAAAAAGCTGAATTCGTTCTTTCCATCTGTGATTTCTGCAGATAATAAACTAACCAACCAGCCAACATCTGATTTTGCAGAGGTGGGAAAGCACAGAAACATTGCTAAGGAAAGAACGTGGTCATGTTCTCTCATTCCACTTCAAAAATTCATTTAAAATGCTCTGAATTCTTGTACAAACCTCTACTTCACAAACCTTTTGCAGTAGGTAGTGCTGACCTAATTTAATGCCCAGTACTGTCTTCATATATCTTTATATTACATTTGCATTTAAGATGTTTTACTTCCCCTCCAATGCAGTTTTTCAAACACCTCACCAAGAATTTCCTAAAATTAGATATGACTCAAAACCAAAATCTTCTCTCCAAATACAGATTCTGAGTTTGCCAAAAGAGAAGAGAGATTTAGGATAACTCTTTCAGAATATAAACACTTGTGGTATCACTTGCCAATATTTGGAAGTGTAGGGGGAAAATTGTGTTCCATTATAAACACAAAATAGAAATCAAATTGAAATACTGAAAGGCTCCAGAATGCAAAATGTAACCTAGGTATTATAATACGCAGTTAATTCCTGAAATAATTTACCTTCTTATGTGGTGAGAGAGTAATAAAAAATGTGCATCTATGCGTCTTAAATAAAAATCATTTAAAATTATCATTAACTGTTACATGTAAGTAGAGTTAACTTATTTCCTACATAAAAACATAGCTACCCAAATGCTTACATCAAAAACATTTTGTGTGAGAAATATTATGTTGAAAGAAAGAAGCAAACAGGAAGCAAAATATTTCATTGAATAACATGGTGTGCATCTGAAAGCATCTACTTGATCCGTATGACGTGAGGTTTTATTAAAGCCTTCAAGAGAAAATAATTCCTCTGAAACCTAAAAATCCAGACTCAGAAATTCAAGTGTGTTCTGAAATTAATTACATTAACTTGAATGAAAGGGGATGACTGGTAGCAATTAGCAGATATTTCTTGCAGCTCAAGCCATAGCAAGAATTGTACTTTGTAATTAACAGATTCTTGAGCTTGTTTTCTTGAATTATTTCCCACCAGCACAGCTTTCTCAGAAATCTGAAACTGATTTGCAAATGTCACTAATTCAAAAACTTATTTTTATTACAATGACATCTTTACTATGAAAAATTCTCAAATTCCTCGAGATTCATTCACTATCTGTACAGAACATTGAGTCTTCATTACAAATTTCTTTGCTCTGATTCTGAGCTGTTCCTTGATTTTTGCTTCAAAAAGTTTGTCTAAAAATGCTTTGTACTGAACAATGAAATCTAAATCTCATTATAGACATGATTTAAGATCAGTATACAGCTGCAAAACATTTCAGAACCTATTGTGTGTTGTTTGTATAAAATAATTATCTATAAAACTTCTGGAATACTGAATGAAATTCTTTTAGATACTTATTTAGAGGTGTTCTTGTGTAATTTAGAAGGTTTTGCACTGGCAAAGAGTTAGAAACTACATGCATAAAGACACCACCATCCATTTCATAGTAGGATTGATACAGGTTGCATATATTTAAACATATTCTATAATATGACATTATTTTAAAGGAATGGAAATTCAGCCTAATATTGAACCTGATATTTCCAATCCTTAAGCCCTAGAGTCCTAGTGACTTTTTTGTTATTGTTCTTGTTTGTTTGTTTATACCATAATGATTTTTTTATTTTTATTTTTTTTGCTGCAGAATGTTTTACATATGCAGCGTTGCATAGAAAAATTGTCTTCAGTTTCTTTTGTTTCTAAACTGCATTTATAAAGCAGAGACTTGTACTAATTTTGAAGAGCTTTAACTGCATTCCTTGTAGCTGGCCCAGGTACCATGGGAGCACAGGGTTGTTGGCTAGGCTACCCGTAAGAGCCTAGTTTTATTGACTGTCTTGAGGTATACCTATAGACTTGGGCTGAGAGGGTACAAAGACTTGCTGCCCTCTGTCCTCCCATTCATCTTTTTCACTTACCTTCCTCTATGCTCTCTGACAGCTCCAGTATGGCTCTCTGGCAAGCACAGTCAATCCCAAATAAACAGAAATGAAAGAGACTGCAAAAGTCTCTTTGGCTTTGCAATGTTACATAAAGCAAGCAGTCGAGACCAAAGAGAAAATGAGCACTTTTCACACAATCATTGTGATTTCTGCAATGTGGTATGGGAATTTTCTTGTTCAGAGAGTCTCTGTAGTGTTATGCTAGCCTGTAACACCTACAATATGTACAAAGTTCTTAGTACCCTTGGAAGCCTTAGCAAGCAAGTACATGAGGAAATGCCAGGGTCCTCCAATGGGATAGTGTACAGAAAATTACTGCTACTTTGATAATAACATTTTGCTTCTGGGGAAATATTTCATTTCTTTCTTTTCTCAAGCAGGTAATCACAGCTCTCCAAGGTCAAAAAATAGGTTGAGAACATTGCCAACTGCTAGAAGCCAGAAGTCAGCAGCAGCTCAGATTCCCCTGAGTCATCAGCGATTCAGCTCCTCAAACAATGTCGAGGAATGAGAGCAAGCTTTAATTACTGTCTTCAGGTATTTACACTAAGAAGGAAATGTCTATTTTGTTGCTGACTGCAGTTGCTTTCCTCTACATCTAAACAGAGCAGGAGGAAGAGAAAGAAGAGATTGGAAGAAGTTCCTCTCAAGTCAAAAAGTGAACAGGAGAATGAAAATTAAAGAGAAGCAAAAAAGCAAAGCTGCCTGCACAACCTAACTCTAACACATGCTGCCCACTCATGAGGTTGCTAAGTCATAAATCAAGACTAGCTCTGTGCTCTCAAAGAGTTTAAAAAAAAAAGTGTATTTCAGTTGGTATCTAACAGCCATGCTACTGTTTCTCATTAAGTAAGAATATGAGACAATGGTAACTGAAAAAAATGTCGTCATCATAACAAGTAGATTTTGCCCAAGTCTATTCTAAATTGTTATTTCATTATACTTTGTTTGTAGCTTTATTTAGCCATAGAAGAAGGTCATCTGGCTTTTTGTCTTTATCATTGACAGTAATAAGCATTCATTTTGTCAAAGGGTGAAAATAATGTATGGGATGAACAAGGAGTTTCTGCTAAAAATGCAACTCTCACTTGCTGTTTATATATTATTACTTTCCTAAACTGCAAACAACATCAGTCATTGAAGACAAACTGCTGTGCTATGACAGAAAATATATGCTTGCCTTACAGTCATGCTTTTCTTCTTTTATAATGGACATTATTCATAATGGAAATAGTAAATCTTAATGACTGGTTTCAGAAAATTTGGCATCAGACAAGTTCATACCTTATGCATTATTTTAGGAATTGTTTTTCAGAAAAAAAACTGTACAGTAAATCAGACCTCGAGAAAATGATTCACCCTTATAGATTCAGAAGCCGTTTAAAGGTGATAATTTTTATCATAAAATTTGACATCATATACACCATAAGGCTGCTGAATTTCTCTATTACCAAATTACAATTTTGTAGTGAATACCTACAACTACATAGTTAAATCAAGTCAATGGTAAATTGGCCTTACGTCTCTATGTTAGTTCTTTATTTTAATGTTGAAGCAAGACAAATTCAGTCACGGCAGTCATTATTCATTTGTATACTGGCATACTAGCCTTGTCACCATCCTCCTTCTCTACTTACTTCACCTTTTCATCGCTGCAAATGTTTTTTTTTTTCCTATAAAAAACAGAAACAATTTATTTTTGAGGTTTTTATTGTCAAATACCCTTAGTTATGTTCCCCAAACATACCCATAGCTTTTCTTAACCAGTAGATAATTGACTTTGGGCATTAAACTGAAATTCTGTCACTGTTTCTTCTCACAATGACTAATTGTGTGAATTTTCAAGTCTTAATGATTTAGAGTAAAGTCAAATTGGAAACACATACCTTTTACGAAAGAAAGTCATCTAGTGGAAAGAATTGAGTTATTCTATAGGTTTATTGATAGGACTTATTGGTGGGACTGTGCAAGAATGTAGTAATTTTGATGTAATTTAAAATATAAAATTATAGAGGCTACATAAAACTGTGTTTAGGTTTTTGCCTAGAAGAACTTTTCGATCTAATACTTCTCTTGTTCTTTGTTGAACTAAATAGAGTGCAAAAGCCAGACTGGAAATTATGACATTTCTCCAGCAAACAACTATTGAAAACCAGGGATAAAGGAGTATTCTTCTTAGTACATTCAATAATTAAAAGGGAAAAAAAAACCCAACAACAAAGTATATAATAACATAATAGGCAAGTATAATGTTCTCAAACAAAAAAAAAAAGGAAAACTGATAGAATACATTCAACAACTGCAGTCTGGAGAAGGGAGGTGTTAGTAATCAAAGGAAAAAGTGAGGCAAGGCTAACACAGCATTATATTTTATATGTATCTGGCTCCTGTAACACAGCCACATCCTTACATTGGTTATAGGTTTCTTACATAATTTATTAATAGAGTTAAACACTTCAAAACAGAATTAACAAGAATGAACATAGGGAGGAGCTGAACCTAACACCTTAGTACAAAGGGGTAGTTTAAGATTAATCTCTCTTCAAGACATAAAGAGATGCTCTCATAAACTTGAGAGTTGAATTCCCAGCTAGAATTTGTTAAGCCCGAGATAGTCACACATGATTTATTTCAAAGACTTTCTTGAAATAAATAAAAAAATATTTATCTAACGATTTTACCGTTACTTAGAAGTTAATTGAAAATCACAGTTTAATTCTTTTCTCTAGGAGGATTTAAAACATTTTACCTTCTACAAACAGTGTACAGATTCCATGTTGGGCTCCAGAAGCAAAGAGATCTCAGCCCATCCTCCTGAAGCTCTTCCACTTTGTGCTAAGCCTTAGATGTCTGCTCTTCCAGGATTAGCACCACCAGGATTTGTAGTAAGGTGCTCATCAGAGAAGGTAGACTGTAGTTCCTGTCCAACAACATATAGTATACCTATAAATAATTTTCACACAATAATATTGAACTAGGGTTTCTGAATATTATCTTAATTAGCAGTATTTAAGAAACAAAGAAAAAGCAATACAATCACTAATAGATTTGATTTGTACATTTGAGTGGGCAACTCCCTCCTCCTTTTTTCTCTTACTGCTTTGAATATTTGCCTCATATGCTTGACAACAGAGTCAAATTAATAAGTTTAACTCCATATTGTTCTTGTCACTATCGCATAGGTTTGTTTTTACGATGTTCTATGTCAGCATGGCAGAAGACAGATCAATTTACTGCAGAATAGCAAGTTAGCAGTGTTGTACTATGGTGCACTGTTCTACTTAAAGCTGTACTTACATCCTAGCTTTTGCAACTTTACTTATATGGCAATTCCCACTGAACAACTGATTTCTTGTCTTGCATAAGTCACGAGAAGCAGCTAGAAGATAACACTGATAAATAATATGACTCTGAAAGAAAGCAGTTTTCAGTAGAATGATCTCTTTACGAAAATCTAAATTTAAATTAAAATGGAGAGGACAAATCTATTCAACATTTGTTTGTAAAATCAAAAAAAATTGCAACATAATGTATAGAATGTCATCCAGAAGAACGTTTTCACCTTGACAGTTCCACTGAATGTTTATTCTTTGTGATGTATGTGAATGAATTAAGTTCCAATTCAATTAGCTATAGAGCCTTTTCATGAAGTTATAGTTAAAGCGCATGTAAAATTTGAGCTTAATAAGGTGGTTTCAAGAAGTTTAGCCACTGGATGCAAAACTTCAAGAAATTGAAAATTAATACAATATCTTAGAGTCATTATTCACCTTATTGAGACAGAACAGAAGTTGCAGCTCATGTAAGCAGTGATTATACCTGTGCTGAAGTGGAACGTGTGCAAGAATTACCATCAAGAATGAATTGTATTTTTGGTCTTGTAGATTATTTTATCATTTTAAATATTTAACCCTCTGTAAACAATTTATGGAAGCATTCCAAGAGCATGAATGTGGATCAGGATTCCAAAAAGTACTAAAATGCCTGAGAAAAAATCTTGAACATAATTTTCTACTTAGAAATTACAAAAATATTCACAATTTCTTTCTCCCTTTTTGCCAGATATTAACATAGGCACATCCTTTAAAACTAGACATAGCTTCTGAACATATTTTTAAGCATTATTTGATACATGTTGATTAATAATATAAATTTATCTTACTGTGAAAATGAAATTTGCATTAGGATGAAATATTTATACATTCAGCACTTCTGTATGTGAAACTGCCGTTTCAAGACCACTTGTTTATATCCCTCTGTAGAATGTCATTGACCAAATTTTTTCCTGCTTCACTTCAATAAACTCCCACTTGATGGAAATTCTTCTACTGAAACGAGCAGAAAATATTTGCCTACAGGGTTTTTGTTTTGCTTTTCTTTCATGTGAGCATGTCTTCTGTTTAATTATAAGACAGTTGTAAGATTGGATGAGTGCTCTTGTAATTGTGAGAAATACATCTACAGTGAGAATCAGTTTCTGTCCAAAATATCAATCACAGTCTTAAAAGCAATCACAATTTCAAATAGAAATGTGTACTAAACAACCAACATCCAATGACCACATCACCCCTACTTTTGAGGAAGCAGAAGAAAATTTCTCTTCCTTTTTGTGAGAAAATGAGTGCAGGTCATGTAAATGCATTGCTTGTTCTTATTAGTGAATTGCTAATACAAAATTTAACAACAAGATGGAAAATCTCACAGCTTACATAGCATTATTTGCACTTTCAGCAATGTATATACATCTCCCAACTATGAGCTCTCAGTGTCAGATTTGAAATATTATCTTAAGCAAAAGATCTGCAGTGTTTAACATTACTGAAAAGCTTTCAGGACTGCAGAGACTATTTATAGAAAAGGCTCATCCCTGTCAAGAATGCTAAAAAACAAAAAATTTTTAAAGAGAGCTCAAACAACACTTCTCTTAAATCAGCAAATAAAACAGCAAAATAATCAGCTGGCAGCCAAATCACTCATTGTCTTTATCACCAGAAGAGCAGAGGGAGCCTGAAGGATTACTGGTGATCACCTCAGACTTGGCAGAAGCGAGGAACTTCACCCAGTTTTCTGCTCAGCAGGCAAACTATGTTTTGTAGTTTGGCAACTTCTTTGTTTACCTCTGAGCAAACTCTTCCATGTCAAAATGCATGCAAATGCTAGAAATTAAAGATCAGAGGCAGCTTGGTGCTAAAATCGCACACACAAATATCCACAGTGTTTGGCATTGTGGTTTTGTCGCTTTTTTTTTTTTTTTAATAATCATAACCTATAGATGTGGATAGGTGGAGAGTCAAAGAACAACAATTTAGAAAACACTTGGGTAATGCCCGATGGTGTTTTTTGTGTGAACACTGGCATCAAATACAGCCTGCTAACATGCTGAAGCTACCCTTCTGCCCTTTGAAACAGAAGCACATTCTAAGTGAGTAACTCAGCTGAGGAACCCAAATATTGTTTCTTTCTTTTCCAGAAACTACAAATAAAAACAAACCAACCAACCTTCATAACCCTTGTTTAAAGCCTAATTTGGTAAATCCTTGTTATTATTTTAGTTATTTGTGAATTTAAAGAATGGCTTAAAAGAATGATATCTGCATTTCTCCTTAGAAATTATAAGTGAATAATGCAAAAATGTTTTGTCTCTTTTAATTAAAACCCCTAAATTTAGCTTTATTCAGACAACTTATTCTAAGCAGAAAATAATCCTAATAACTTTTCATTGAATTAACTTGAAAGTAGATAGGAGGTTAATGTTGCAGGCCCTATATTACTGAAGATTGTATATGTATGTATTTACATATAAATACAATACAGTGATAACAAACATCATCATAAATACATTCTTTGGCACTTGGAAAGAGAGCCAAATTCCATATACAAATCCTTATGATTGATTTGTTACAGAAAAAGTGAGAGAAAAAAGGAACAGACAATCACTGTCAAGAAAATTTTCATCAAATTAGAAGGCAGTACTGACGTCCGAAAATTTCTGTCAGCAGGTTTAACCATACTGGCAGTATAGACTATGCAAAAGTAACAGCCTTCTCTCTAGAAGTGTCTGTTCCACCATGCTGTGCATCAAAGTGAAGCCAAAGTGCGTAAACTTAATGGAGAGGAAAGATGATCATGTGCTAAGCCTTTCCCCTTTCTCAGTGTGCAACTATCAGCAGTCCTCATGGAAGAAGAGACTGAAGTCAACACTGTAAGATGAGCTTAGTCATACCTTCATGTGACATGGTTCCGTGATTAATTTATGTATCAGACAAAGATCTCAGGTATGTTAATCTCTCATAGAGTAACAGTCAGAGCACAGACGGAGGCTACAATCACCATCTCACAATTCGTGTAGCACAGCTGCGCTCCTAAAGCTATAGAGAACAAGGCAAGGAGCTGGCTTTGCTGCCAGCGTTTTCCTGGCAAGGGAAGGTGAAGAGGGCTGGAGAGCTGTATTTAGGCAAATGGTTTCCCCAGTTTTGGCTTAAGGTCTGTACAATCTGCTTGCTTCCCTATAGGACTCTGCTCACAGTACAGTTTAGATGCTGTGTTACCTTCCCTCATCCATCACAACAAATCAAGAAGGTACAATAAGTCATAGAAGGATAGTTAACATCAGCTGTCAGCTTCATACTAAGAATACCACTAAACCAACAAAATTACAACTGGTGTTAATGCTTTGTCTGGCGATGGAACGTTTCAAGGAAGCTTCCTGTCTTTCTTAGACTTTGATCTAAAAATGGAAATCAGACCTATAGCAATTTAGTGAACAAGTAACATTCGAATATGAATATTCTCCATTTGTTGTTGTTTGTTTTTAATTCTTCTATCCAGGACAGTTTTCATCATATAATAGTTTCTATACAGTGAAAGAAATATCAAGGTTTGAGGAACTGCGAAAAATGCAATATATGTTGTCACTCTGTAAGGGAAGGATTTTCAAGCAGCAAGTCATCTAAAAATCAGTAATAGCTCAATGCTATGTGATATCCATAGCATCATTAACTTAATATTTAATTATTATGTGGATATTTAATTGCACATCACATTAATCATCTTCCCAGGAAATATTTTCCATGGTTACACATCATGTAGCAAAAAGCAAATAATTAGTATGCAATAAGGGCATCATTTCAAGATCCAATGCTTTACTATTGCAAGCAAATAGATAGGGTCGTTAGACTCCTGACCTTGAAAAATAAAAGAAAAAATAATTCTTCAAGTGTTCTTAAACATTTATTTCTGGGTTAGGAGATTATACTGAGTGTTTTTCTGACACAGGGAGGTTATAGCCATACTAATTTACATAAAAACATAATTTAAGAAATTATTACAAAACTATTCAAGATTATTGCAATTTTATGAATATTCTTCACTGCAAAAATACAATACTAAAATTATGAAAAAGATTGAAATAAAGACAAGTGAGAAAAATAAAATCAAATCTGAAAACAAATAGGGAAAATGATTAAATAGGGCAACAGAATGAGAGTACCAGCTTAACAAAGTACAGCAACCTTGCAATCATCTTCTCTTACCTACAAAAGCACCTTGATTTATATTTTCAAAACAGCGCTGTATTTTTGTGCTCCAGTTCAGAAAGACAATGGCACAGGGAAGTGACTTATAAAGCAGGAGAAGATATCTCTTTATTTAACTATCACTGCTCTTTTCTTTAAATATAAAAACCTCATCCACATTTAGCAAAACAAAGCTGTGAAGGGATAGAATTTGAAGTCTATGTCTAACTGGGCATTATCGGAAACTGAACTGGAAGTTGTATATAGTTAGACATTCTTGATTGGACACCTTTTTAGTGAAATTGAAAGACTTGTTCTGGAACACAAATCAGCTAATCCTTACAAAGAACAGGCTGGAATAAAAGATCTAAAAATCATACTATGCCCTTGCTGTCAGTGAATGTTTTGTCAGTGAATGTTTGAGAAAACTATTAGGAAAATGTTCTAAATCTTGTAATTCCAATAAATGTGGGGATTTATTATAATTGCAATTTATACCAATAACAAGATTATTCATGACAATCTTACAGGTTATAACCTCAGCAATAGACCATGCCAACTAGAAGTTGGGTTGGAAGGAAATATTCGCTTTAGTTTTCAGAAGAAAAATAAATGCAGTGAACCTCTACGATTAAGTACATTGCAAATATACATCCAGAAAATTTGCAGAGGTAACTTTAAAATATTTTCTATTAGAGAGGAATATGCATATCTTGTAAGTACATTTAAAACCATATGTCTATCAAAAACCAATGAAGGCATAACATATCGTCTGACTTCATTTTGTAGGTAGGTGCTGGTATTTTTTATTTATTCATATAATTTTAAAGCTAAAAATTTAGGTATTTATCTAGCTTCTCTAAATTCCCAATTTCAGAATTGTCATAAAGGAGGTTGTGAAGCACATTACATGAATTTTTTACTTATACTAAGTCTATAAGAGAACAAACAAGGATCTTTGCATCAAGACAGTTCTTTCTTTTATACATGAAAAAAGTGCCAAAAAAAGGAAATCAGTTTTTAAAGACTACCCAGACTAAGGCCCTTTATTGTAATCACTCAGAGTCACAACTTTAATTTCCCCTGAATTCTTTCCATACCCATCAATGACTTGACCCTAGACCCCTGCAATATTTTAACAGTTTAATAGTTTAACATCTCAAACATCTTTATATAGATTTGCATTCATTTCACTGGGTTTTAATATATAAATAACATGATTCCTCTTGGAGCTATGAGAACAACAATTTTCTCGTCCTCCTTGGGTAGCTTCAAAGACCTAGCAACTGCATTTTTAATGTCTTAACAAAATAAAAGAATATCTTTTTTCTTAATTGTCCCTTGGATTTATGTAAATATACATCTTTAGTTATTCATCGAGCACATTCGGAAAGACAGAGAAGTCTATTAAATTCTAGAAAATCAGATCTTCCCTTTATGTCTTCAGCATCGTATACTTAAAAAACATCTCAAAGTTAGCTGTGGGCTAGTAAGACTATTCTCAACTGTCTTTTTTCCACAGTAAAAAGGAATAAACAAGCCAGAGAAAAATCTACCAAAGTAGTTCTTGTTTGTAAGAAATGGGAAAAAAATATTGCAGTTAAGGTGACAGTCTTTATAGAGAGACCAACTAATAATAACAAAAGTTACGTGTGAAAGAAGAAACTAACACCCAGAAGAAAGACACCTTTTCTCTAATGCACAACTACTCAGAGTGGGAATGCACTTTTAAAATATTTATTTTGCATCTAGGGAACAATGCATCAAACAAAAACATATTCAATAGGACTCATTTCCTCTCTATGAGAAACAACATGCTGTCTTTTTTTCTTGACAGTAATATCTTATTGCTGTGTCAGAGATGATAATATCAAAAACAAAATGAAGTCTCAAGCACTGAAAGGAAATTTTAAGCAAATGGTTCATAAAATTGTTTATTTCTACAAAGAAATCACCCATCCAAAATGAGAAAGAGGTACTATACTCATCTGCGTACAGACACACAACTACCTACCTGCTTGTAACTATCTTTTCAGGAACTGTTGATAAATACACTGCTAGAACAAAGAGGACACTGCATTTAGTTACAGAAATTTTAATCAGATGCTACTTTCAGGTACATTTTTATCATGGACATGTCTGTGTGACTGTGTGTTTCTTTAATTTATCCCGTAGAATATGGTTTAAGAAAAAAAAGATGATTTTTTCCCAATAACGTTTACTCAATGCTGTTTAATCAGTACCTTCAAATTTGTTCTGAATCCTGTTCATTAGACAAAGCAAAAAATACCACTGTCACTGCATATATGTCATTACCATTTTTGGAGGTGGGAGGAGAAGAATGTAATTCAGCTGTGCAATAAAAACAGAACATTTCACTTGTTCTTTCTGTAATTTATAGATGTCATACAGTTAAGCATAGAAATAAATATATTAAATACATTAATTTGGACAGTAAAATATCATGTGTATTAGAATAAAATAGATCAAAACCAAAATATCTGAAACACTGCTGAAAGTATTCAAGTATTCCAACAACACTGAAATTGAATATATAAATCACATCATGAAAATATTTAAAGATGTATCTGAAATACTTGACAAAACATATTCGTTTCAAATTGTCATTGTCCAAATCTAGACAACAGTTATATTTCACTTTGCTATGTAAAACAATAATTTAAGAAAAAAAACTGAAAAAATACCAGATGTGACCCTGCTTTAATGTTCAGTGTTATAATAGATGAAGAGGGCCTTTTTTTTTTTTTTTTTTTCTAAATGTCCTCTGTAGGTATAGAGGCAGAAAAGACTGTCTTCTATCTAGCTTGCATTGTGCTAAGAACATGACAGAAATAGCATATCATTTGGGAATATAAAAGGATTTTAAAAAAGGATAAACTGATAACATGAAGGCCATATTTTCATACAGAGTGAGAGAAACTTCAAATATACTTTTCAGAACAATTGGTCACTATGATGGAGCATCATTTATGGATATTTGTCCATCTTGGAAAATGTAAAATATCTGAATAGAGATCAACGACAAGCAAGTTTGCCAGGCTATGAATACTTTACAAGAAATTTGTATGCATGTGGGTAAAAGAGAAGGAGCAGTAGAGAAAGATCAAATAGAATAACAATGCAGAATTTTAGCAGCATCTTTTTGAACGTTTGAAAGAGGTAAAAGCCATTAAGGCTAGAAAGGCAATTATAACAATGAAGATGCAAAACGATCCTGGTTTGGCTCTGAGATTGCCAGTGTGAGCAAAGAAGAATATAGCATCTTGAAATAAGCGTGAAAAAAATCAGCAAGCTTCATGCACAGATCAAAGCACAGGACTGGCCAAAGATAAAACTGAGATGCTAGGCTTGAGCAGCTAGAAAGACAAACAGGAAATACCCATGACCATTCAGTGAGAGTAAGAAAGAGAAAAGAGCATGAGTGTAAAGCTCAGGATCTCCACTCTGATGCTAGAATTTCTGATTGATTGTTATGTCAATATTTCTGAAGTACATAACAATCTAGCATGTTATTGCTACTAATACATTATAATAAATTGTGAGCTTGCAGATTCGGAGATCTAGAAACATGAAAAATGTTAAAATGTTGGTTCAATGAAGAATATATACAGCATATATAAAAAACGTGTGTATATATAATGTATATCATTATATTCATACATTTCCATACATTAATTTAATTACAAAAGGAGAAGTAATAAATTAGTACAGACATGACAAAATCTATTGACAGTAGCAAAAAAACAAGAATCTGGAGTTGTAGTTTCCCAGTTTTGCGGTTTAATTTATTTAAGAAATAAAGTATAATATAAATAAGACACACAAAGTCTTGAATTACTGTTGCTCAGGTTTTGCAGAAGTAGAAATTGCTGTTTGTTTTTGGAATTGCAAAGTACATCTCATTTATGGTACCTTGTATTCTATGAGATAGTTTTCTCTTCAGCCAGACTGAATCACAGGTGTTAGAAGAGACCTCTGCAGATCCTTGCATAAGATAAATAAGATAGATAAGATATAGAAGATAAATTTACACATGTTCTCTTTCTAGATCTTTGTCTCTTTTCTCTTTTCTTTTTGCCCTTTTTTTTTAAACAATCAAACTAATTTCTCAGCATTCATATTGTAATGGGATTTTTGACGAGGGTTAATGAGAGAAACAAATTAAAAGACAGTTCTCTGATAGCTATACCAAAGCGTATCTTAATGTATGCACAAATCAACAGAAATTTTTAGCATATAGATCTAATTCTATTTAAATATACATACATATACATACATACAGCCTGCACTTTGGAGTTTGCTGATTCTATTTCTGATCTGAATAAATACATTAATTTTAAATTTTTCCAAAGAAATTCCTAGTAGAATAATTGCAATAAAGCATGCAAATTTTACTGAGAAGTCAGACAATATAAATGAGAATTGTCAGAGAACACATGCTTTATACCCTTACAAAGGATTTCCATGAGCGCAGTACCTTCAAGTTACGTACTTCTGTCTTTTCTAGTTTTTCATGTATTTGCTATCAAAAATGAAAAGTGCAACTATTTCTAAATAGGAAATAAACACATCACACACAATTTCCTAACTGTTTATGAACGACTAATACGTCCCTTTGGAGCTTACATTAATAGCATGACACTTAAATAACTGCCCACTTTGAAGCCTCAAGAAGCTAGTGGAGAGCATTATTGCTTATACCACTTAGAAATTACAAAGCAAAAGTAATTTCCTTCCAATGAGCAAACACTACCTTCAAACTAAGTGCCAAAAATCAAGTATATGCTGTGAAGTTCACGTACATTCAGGCTGCCAGCACAGAGTTAAATCTAGGTAAATCTTGCTTAATGACTCAAAATAAAGATTTAAACAAAATATTTCAGTCCTGTCTGCTCCAGGTGCTGGTCTTTGCAAAGGATTAATGCATCACTGCTGATACTGAAAGTAGTTCTGCAGTACTGACTGGACAAGCTCACTAATGATGCAGAAAAGCTACACTTGCCAAAAATTATACAGGGTACCAATTTCAAGATATCTAATATAGATATATAGACTCTGGCAGGCAGACGTAAGCACATTCTGCCTGCGTTCTAAGTAAACCAGATGCCAGCCTTCTCAATATCTAAAATGATTAGCCTCGGTTAGAAAAACGTTGAGCCAAAAAGCTGAAACTTGAGGCTAGAAGCAACTTTTAAGCATCTTAGTAGGGAACTGTTTTGTAACCTGTCCCTATTGCCAATCTTCCTCTCACCATTTATTTGGAGAAAAGAGTTCGGATCCAGATTTCTAAATTGAAGCAATGGTCCTGTTCATTAGGTTACAGTAATTCAGTGGAAATGACAAGTCTCATGCTTAAGTTCCTTAAGACAGGATCACAGCCTTTTCCTCTCTATTTCCATATTTTATAATTACTATGTTTACAGAAATCTATAAACATATTGTCTGATAATTTTTCAAAATTGGCTCTGGGGACAAACAGCACATAAAAAAAATGTTGCTTCCTCTATTGATAGAGTTTGACTTGGAAGGAGTTAAAACTTAATCCAAAATCGTATAAGTCAACTGAAATTTGGTCTTAAGGTTCCTAAGTCATTCTGCAAAATATGATCTATTTACCAACATATATAAGAACATATGAAATGCTCAGAAGACAGACTAAAATCAGGCAGATCTGAGGTTAGCAAAGATATCCATATATTTTGTAAGTTTTTTTCTTCCAGTGCAATAAAAAATACAGTAAATAGTCTGAGCTCCCTGGTGGGAGTACTTAGATGATAAATTATTTTCACCAGGGCAATTATGCACTGAACACCTGTTGTTTCACCCATTATATTATGATTTACTTGAAAGAACACGAAAACAGCTTGTCTGCTTCGGTACGCAGACCATCTCTACCTGAAAAGAAGAAAAAAATATTGCCTTATTCCTCTGAAGATGTTCACATTTCAAACATGCACAAAAACACAACAAAGTACTTGAGATTTGTTCCAGAAAACCATTTCAAACAATGGTATATTGAAATTATTTCAGTTAATGTAGTACGTGTGCATTCACAGAGCATGGATATTAATATCCTTAAACAGACATTCTACAGGCATTTTAGACTTAGTTCTGAATTCTTAAGTATCTGGCTAAGTGTACCAAAGGAGCCCATAAGACTTTTTATATTTAAGGAAGTAAAATCTTTCTATTTAACTGAGGCAGCTGATTAAAAGATGAATGCCACCTACTGCATCAGAGGAAAGGAACAATTCAAGCAGGATATCAGAGTTTTTCAGCATGGCTGTACACTGCAAGAACTATAAATGGTGCCAGATATAGAATAGTGCAATACAGGAACAATAGATTTCTAGATGTTTTCAGTAATTATATATTCACTAAAAATATCAACATTAGGTTGACATGGCAGAAGTACACTTTTTTTTTTTTTTTTAAATCTGCATTCTGAGTGAATCTTCTATTTGTGGACTACACAGATAAGATTAAATGACTGATACTGCAATTAACTCCATGTACATTTTATTTAAAATACAGGTGTTTCCTTGCACTCAAGGAACTGTGTATACATAATGAATAAAATGAAGATAAGTATGGATATGATTGAATTTTTTTTTTATACCTCTTTAGGACTTCCTTAAAGCAACATAAGATACAAAACCAAATTCAAAATACAACAACATATGTATTTTTATCTTCCTTTGTATCATAGGACCAGCATAAACCAGCTAGATCTATCTTAAGGCTATAGAAAGTAAAAGGATACAATTAATTCCAAAAAAAAGTCTTCCTTTGTGAATTTCAAGATGTTTCTCAGCCTCGGCTAACTTGCTAGCTGTTTGTTTCCTGTTTTATTGACAATAATTTCATCACATCTGAGTTTTTCTCCTTGACTAATTTTGATTCATATGGTAAATTACTTGTTTTTCACAAATACTTCTGCTGTTTTAGATATGAATTCCCTTCAGGGGAAGGACTATTCTCAGGTGATTGTCATTTGTTCTGTGAGACATTCTTTATGTGATGTCCTTCAAATCAAAGTAGATTAAAGAACAAATTGATTGGAGCTTATTAACATGCATGTTGCCACTTGTCATCTGTTTTGTTATCATAACTACTCTATAGTCCCTGGTTGTGGACATTTTTTAATCAAATGGTAGGCTTTCTTTTGGTTTAATTCTCATTGTTTATTCTTTCTCTAGATCAGAAATTTTTATATATTATACGTATAATTGATATTATGTATACATTATACATATAGATCAGAAAGCTATTACATAATACAAACTTAAATACACGTGGAACTAGGAAAGTTATGAAATTTGACGTTCTTTGCATTTTATCATCTGATAAAATGCCATTATCTTCAATTTTATTTAATTACTCCTTAGTTCTTGCTACTTAGTAATACAGACTACATTTTCAGGGAAGTTTTTTTCTGTTCTGTTTTCTGGTGGTTTTTTTGTTTGTTTGTTTTTAAGTTCTTAATTTTTTCCACATGACCTAAATCCACAACAAAGAAAACTGTGATTCGATAAGTCATAGAGAATTTTTGTACTTAAATACGTAGCTTGCTCTGAAAGCAATGCCTCGTATTTATTTCCATGGAAACTATAACAGATACAAAGAGCACAATTACATTATTTGATAGAGCAAATTCTCAGCTACCTAACACTATTTTTCAGCAGTCACCATCAATACCTATTTATTTTTGCCAGCAATGAACAAGAGCCTGCATGCTGCACTCGTAAAAATCTGCACCAGCGGAGGTGACCCACCATCACTGTCACCACCGCTGAATCTTACCACCCGTCACCTCACTGAGCTCACATCCAGTGTTTGGTCTGCATAAACATCCAGTAAGCACCAACAAACGTCAGCAGGTACAATGTTCTCTGCATGGAGGAATTCAATAACACATCTTTGCTTCATACGCACTTCCATGCCAGACGTCATTGTGTCAGACTGCCCTCTGCTGCCATCTTTTGAATGGAAACAAAGTGGAACAGAATATTGGTGGAAAGGTTCAGCCTCTACTGCCATGCTACCAACATCCACCTCTGACGTTGTGGGTGAAAATAATAAAATCGGAGGCATTACTTTCAGGGCAGACCTTACAGATGTAAAATAGATACTGAATATATGTTTAAATGTGTTAATTAATATAACAATTTAAGTATATTATCATCTCAACACAGACTAACAGGCTAGCTAGAATGTAATGGAAGAATTAAAACAGATCCCTTGAAATTTGGGCATGAAAGTGTGTTTCATACAAAAGGGTTTTGCACTATCTGAAATCTCTCATATACTGTCAGTAATGTATTTGTGATGAAATCAATATTTCTGTTTAATTGTTATCTAATTCTATATTCTATGTGCTGGAAAAAGGAAAATCAAGTGGCATATGTTCTTAGTTGTTCCTGAAACTTAATTCCCCCTCTACAAGTAATACTATGTATAGGTATCAGTACATAAGAAAATACAGAAGTAGGAGCTAGAAAGTTCCTCATTTGATGTTTTTTCCCCCTATCTTGGTCAGGTGAGGTAGGGAAACATAAGACACAAAGCGTTCTGTCAACACAGATCAAGACTGAAGATGCACGTCTTGCTCAAGAAACTCTTCCTTAGCAGATGTCTTTGATGACTTTGGTATTAGTAAGCTACTTTTCTCATTCCTAACCTAAGGTCACCAACCAAAAAAAAAATAAACTATTTAAAGAAACAAAATTACTTTCAACATTGAAGTAAAGAGTAACATTATTCAAACTGATCATCATGCAATTGCACCATTCATTTCAGGTACTCTTAAAGTGACTGCATTCAAACTTGCAAATGTATAATGTGGCAGTTAAGCATCGTCAAAGGAATAAAACCATCACCAAAAGTGGTTTCAGAAATAAAGCCTATGCTGGAAGATAAGAAATGCATAAGCCTGTATGAAATCAGTATCAATAGTTACCAGGTAAACATTTTTTCTTCCAACCAGAAGAATTGTCTTTGCTGTTACTTAGAATGTTAAGTGATTGAAGTAGCACCATCCACTTTCCACATAAAGGGTGATAAAAGATTATCATCTCAGTCACTAACAAGACTTTTTATGTAAAAATTGCTGAATCATTTTGGAGCAGCTTGAATCGTTATTCTCTTAAACTCCAGATAGCTATCTTTCCATTACAGTATTTTTCTTTATCACTCTACTATGCTACAAAATATACTGTCAGATAATGACTATTTACGTTTTTCTTTTTTCCCAACTTCGATTTGTATAATTTCAACTATTTTTCTTTATAAAAATCTATATCAATCTCACATGAATGAATAGTTAATGGTTATTCTCTGTAATGTAATCCAATAAAAGAAAAGAAAAAAGAAAACTTATTATGAAGACTTTTTCTTGAAGGAATTAAAAAAGATGTAAAGTCATGATATTTTTCTCCATGCAAATAGAATAGTTATTCTGACATCTGTTTTCTCTGTCTAACACTATTAACCCATTGCTATGTTTTATTTTCTTTTCCTTGTGGTTTAATGGGTGAAAGTGTATCGTATATATCTTATCAAGTTATGTATTATTCCAGATCAGGAACAAAGGCAACCACAGAGAGCATGCAAACTGTATGTTTTAGAGGAAGATAACCTCATACACCAGCACCCATCTCCCACAAAGACATTCTACTCCCAGATAAAAAGCCATCAGTCAATGAGCTGCTACAGTTTCTCACCACTGGAAAGCCATGGGACTACATAGCATCTCTCTGGAAAAAAGTATTAAACAAATTATAGAGGAAGGTCTTGCAGTACTATGTAATAGCACCACCTGGTGACTTCAGTCTTGATGATAGAGAAAACATCAACCTATGTTGTTAACTGCATAGATAAAGATGTTTCTTTTTCAAGTGTTCATCTCAGCAATCTTTGTTTTAATCAAAGCATCTAATTTTCACTTATGTAATTTGATGCCAAATATATACAGGAAGGTCAGAATATTGCAAAAATCAGACAACAAATATTCAAAATAAATATGTTCTTGTCTCCAGGAACCTACTACATGCATGTGCCTAGGGACAACAAGACCTTTAGGAATAAAATGGATACTTATGCTTAATGCTATGACATTTTCCTGACTTGATCTTTAAAAGGAATTCAGGTGATTTATCTGACATAAATTAAGTGCACTAAGCAAGAGATCAGTAAATAAAAATATATCAAGGCAATCACCAAGCTTCCCCTTATTCCCCTGTGTTTCTTCAAATGCCTGGAACTCTGGGATATGTCCTTGCAATGACTTGCAAACTGCATGTAGAATTTTAAGAAGGTTCAGATGAGAGGAAGACTTGATTTAGTGCACAAGAGCTTGGCCTTATGTCTAGAGGAATGAGATGTTACAGGTTAAGTTCAGCAAGATGAGTAGATTTAAAATGCCATTATTACTTATTTGTATTGCAGTAGCACCTTCATAGTCAAGCCAAAGACTAGGACAGATTGTACTAGGCTAGCACAAACTATTAGTAAAAGACAATCCTTGTCCAAATTGCCTTATTATGTAGGGCTTGCATAAATTTAAAATCTAGGCACATATATTTCCCATCTTCTATAGATAGGATGAATGGCTTGGGTTGGAAGGGACTTCGAAGATCATATAGTTCTATATACAGTATCAAAACGTATTCATAATGCACTGTTTCTGTATCTTTAAAAGAAAAAAATAGAAATCAGAATTCTTCTTTATAAGACAGTAATATTGAAATTAAATTTATGTAATTAGTAAGAGGAAATTGTTCACTATGTAAGATCTGTGACATACATAACCAAGAAGCAGAATTTCAAAATGATCTTGAACTGTTAGCTGCCAAAACAAAATATATCTCAAAATATAAATGATATTTGAAAGTACAAAACAATGTGTGAAAATATCATCAAGACAATGTCTGGTTAAGACAACAGATACATTTGTTTTTCTGTGTATTAAGCAACAATTATATTGCCCAGAACATACTTTCCTATTAGGCAAACTCAGAACTTGATTTTTAACATGATAAAGCTTTTGGTACAAGACAAATTATCTTTAAAATATTGGAAGGGGAGGGAACAAAAACGCTGGATAAAATTTAAAAATTTTCTGTGGGCAGTTTTTCTAATGTCAGCTAGTATGTTTACCCAAAACAATTGTGATCATAGAAATAAAATCTGAGCATAGTAAAAGGAATACTGAACAATTAAACTTTATCAAATACTACAAGGCAATAAAATGATGATAGCAGTCTTCCACTGATTTATAAATGACTAATTTTACATGTCAGCAATTAACTAAAAAGACAGAGTTGTGATAGATTTCTGAGGTTTGCAAAGAATAAATATACTTCCTGAAATATTTGTTAAAACTTCTAGCTTTCTGGAATCTTGAACACTCTACGTACTAGCTGGGGAGGCTGTAGTCTGTTGTTTTGTGTAGGGTCTACTCTTTTGTTACTTGTCTGTTTGGGTTGTTGTTGTAGTTTATTTTTTCTTTTCTAAAGAATGACTTTGGGATTTTTTTTTTTAAACTTTTTTTTTTTATTTTTAACTTCGTTTTGCACAAAATAGCTTATGAAAACAGATAAACTGTGGAAAAATTCATGAGAACAGAAAAGTTTTTATAGTAACTCATTTTTCAGATGAATCTAAGAAATATTTACTGTCACTTTAGATATTCTAGAGTGTATTCTGCCAGAGCTCTATGTGTCTTGCAGTAAGAATGTGGGTTTCTTCTTAAGCCTGTGACATTCTGACCATCCTGACATCAAGGTATCTACCTTGAATGTCACTCATTACACATCTAAGAAACAGAATTCCATCCTAGTAAGTAGCTGCTATTGACTTAAGGAATATTTTTTTACCCAAGTACTTACAAGTCATGTTTTCTCAGACTGAACAGAAGTGGAAAAACGAACATATCAGCTACAGTATCCTGTCATGTTTCCATTAATAGGAACAGATCATCATTTGGATAAGCTGTCATTGCTTCAGTGAACTCGGTGGAACTTCAACATGTACCACTAAAAACCTGCCAAGCATGTCTGCTGATTTATTATTTACTCTCTATGGAAATAAGAATTGGGAGGGGGCGGAAAAGCCTCTCTCAGCTTGTGTCATTTTAACATTTAGAAAAAGTGAGCAACTTTTTATGCATGTTTTTAGGCATGATCTCTTGGTGTACATGACAGGACTAAGGTGCACAGGAAAATCCCTCAGCCTGAAAACATTTGGGACACCACGAGATGAACAGTGACAGCAGGAATGGCTGGTTGTGTCTAGACATTAACAAGCTAGAAAGTCTCTTGTTGGAGTGGAGAATATGAGGAATGTTACATGGCAGTCTTGAAAATAGAGGCAACCTACAAAGCTTGCGGTCTACTCTTTTCATGAACATGAGAAGCAGCAGCTTCCATGGATGCAATACATACTGTAACTATGTTATTAATATTCACGTATCCAACTTCCATTTTATATTCCCTACTTTGAAAACACAAGGGATAAACCATTGAGAGAAAGCAGCATTGTATAGCATTAAGTTCCATATTCACCACAAAACATGATGGAACTTAGTGCTGAACATCCTCTACTGCTTAAGGCAAAGTTTGTTAGCTTTGGCACACAGCTATGTTGATTTTGGATCGGGTCTATTCTTTTCTGTTGTTTTTGCTGTAAATCTACTTCTGTGTCATGCTTAACAAGGGAATAGTTTGGAACTCATCTCTGAAGTTTCTGATTCTGCAAATAAATCACAGAATCATGGGGGTTGGAAGGGATCTCTGGACATCATCTTGTCCAACTCCCCTGATGAAGCAGGTTCTATACAGCAGGTTGCACAGAAAAGAGTCCAAGCAGGTTTTGACAATCTTCAGAGGAGACTACATAACCTCTCTGGGCAGCCTGTTCCAGAGCTCTGTCACCCTCAAAGTAAAGAAGCTTTTTCTCACGTTCACACAGAATTTCCTGTGTTCCAGTTTGTGCCTGTTGCCGGGCATCACTGAAAAGAGCCAGGCCTCATCCACTTGACTCCCGCCCTTTAGATATTTATAAACATTGGTAAGATTTCCCCCTTAGTTTACTCCAGGCTGAACAGTCCCATGTCTCTCAAGCTTTGCTCATAAGGGAGATGCTCCACGCCCTTAATCTTCTTTGAAAGCCTCTGCTGGACTCTCTCCTATCTTTCTTGAACTGAGAAGCCCAGAACAGGACACAGTACTCCACATGTGGCCACACCAGAGCAGAGGATGAGGATAACCTCCCTCAATCTGCCTTATATTTTATTTAGAAATAAAATATAAAGTCACAAATGTTAATGTGAATAGTAGTTTGACCAGTATGATCAGATGAAATAAAAGGCAGCAACTGCTACTCTTTCCTTTAATGAACAGTATGAAATGATGAAAAGCTGTTAACAACTGCTTAACTTCCATGGACTCCAAACCTGTACTTACTGTAGTGACAGTAAGACAAACAACACATTTTTGATGAATAAAAACATTCCATGAGAAAAATCACACTTACCATAATCGTATTTCACCCTGTTCTGGGAAGGATGCAGCTGATGCAAGTAGTACATCTTTTTCTTGTAGAAAATGGAAAATATTTTCTAAAATTTGAAAAACAAAAGACAAATTATGTTTATTTAATTGAATGTTACTGATAAAATCAGGAAGGTTTAACACTGCTGGATTTTCTTGTCAGCTCAAATCACTTCACGGGTGTCTCAGAGACAGGTGTGTGGGGTTCTAGTTTTGTTCTGCACAGCTGACAGCCACGGCTTGTGCCATCTCTCTGTACTGTGGGACTTAGACTGAGGGCCTCAGCTCAGAATCTCCTTCTTTCTGTAAGAGATCGAAGAAGGTCAAGCACTGGTGGCAAGAGAAGTGTGTGTGAACTTCTTTTAAATATATCTTTGGAGGCCAAATCATTTGCATCAAGTATTTGGCATAAAAACAGAATTCATTCACATTCTAGCACTTATGTATTTTCATCAAATGAAAATACTAGACTACATAAGTAGAAAGGATTTTTTGTACAAAGAGCTACATCACTACCAAAAAAAAAAAAAAAAATCAAATGAACTTGTTCCCTTCAAGGAAACAGAAATGCATTTCAAGTTCACAAACACTTGTTCATTACAGAATATAACTTACTCCAAGTGATCTAAAGTGCTTTTGGTCAAGATTTCATTCTTCCAGAAATTTGTTCTTCATGCTCCATATAATTTTGATTCTTACCTATAATTGTACTTTTGTTTTGTGATTCTAAGCTATATTTTAATATTTTTTCATGACAAAAACAGAACTCTATTACTCTTTGCCTTCTGAGTAGTTTATTCTTTATTTCTATTTTCAATAGAATTCCATTGTGAGCTTTTTGTTCATTTTTTTTAAAATGAACTGAGAACATATATCAGGTAGAACCTAGAAAATCTTAATATTTCTCAGCTACATCAGACAATATTTTCTATACATTTGACAATGTAAATTTTATCTTGAGACTATATTCTAGAAACATACAAGATCTTTAAGACTTTTAAATGTTTTATGGATCCCTATTTGATTCCAGACTAATTTTTCTTTCCATGGAAAAATAGTTCTTGATTTCTAGCATCAATCTGACTAATGTCATCTCCCAGAAGTGGATCACCTTCAAATCTTATGTCTTTCCTTATACTGACCCCATTCCTCAACTCTCATTAACTTTCAAGAAGTCTGCATCCATTATTTGTTTCTATCATTATTATTTGTTGATCAAGGCTAATTCCTAACTTACTTAGGGATATTAAACAGATCTCAACACTTAAGACCATCACTAAGGATTTTTTTTCCCATACTTAAATCATTTTCATTAATTATTATCTCAATTTTTCACTCTCATTTCAAACACTGAAAATGTCAGATATATTGAAGTATTCGGTAACTCTTACCCATAATGCACAAAGCAGCATCTTTGTCTCTTATCTTCCATACAACATGCTTCTGCTCTTAAAAATTATGTTGTTAGCTACATAACGTTTCATAAAACCTATAGATTTAAAAACTACATACATACAAACACGTGATGCCCTCAATCACTTACATTTTCTAACATTCCCTGTCTGTTAAAAATGACTGCTGGAGTTGTATGACTTTGGCTATATTGCTTAATTGAGTCTGTATGTCCAAAGAATATATCTGTACATACGAATTTCTGCTAATTCTTCCACCAATTTCCATACCATGAATAAACTCTTCTTTTTAAATATCTATCTATGCTACAGATCAGTGGGGAAGACAATGATTTAATTGAGCTAAGAATAAATTGTTGAAGGATCTACCTGAAACTACATTGATAGAGGTAGATTTCTTATTATAAATCTATGGAAAATCCACTTAACATAGTTATATTGCTTTTCTATAGTGCTTTTTTTTCTTTTTTTTTTTTTTAAATTAAAATGTCACTAAAGGGTAACCTTTACATCCATCAGTTTGCAATCCTATAAAAAGCTACAAACAAATATGTTAAGCAGAAGTCACCCTTACAAATGATGATGGGCATTAATCATACAAATTTATTTTATCTATATCATCTTAAAAGATTCCTTCCATACAGCTGTCCAACAGCTCAAGCTAATCTTTGTCAAGGGCCTCCTATTAAGGCTTTTGTAGTTTATGTCAGCGCAACAACGCTTTTGCTCAGTTCTCTGGCTTTTTCCTTAGTATTCCTAGCTTTGATAAGTATCTAAGTTATGTTCAATGATTTTAATTTACTTTGGGGGCAGATTGCCTAATTCCAAGAAGTTGAAATGATAAAATTAGATTGCCCAAACTCCTTTCAAGTTACTAATGGAATACAATATATACAGAACTCAGATTTCAAATCTTGGACAGTTCTTTGCAAGTAGACTTGTTTATGAAGAAAGAGCCAATGACTTTAATGAAGTTCAGCCAGCATATGAATTAGTTTATATTTTTATTGCAGACTGTCCCGCATTGGATTTTTCTTCTTCTGTCTCACTTTTATCTTCCTACTATGCAATTATTTCCTAATTTTCTTGTTTTCTTTTTTGTTGTGGGAAATGTTGAATTCCACGTTATGAGACTTCAATATGTATACATCTTTAAATATATAGATAGCTTTTGTTTAGCTTAAAAGTAACCTTTTTTGTTACATAATTTATTTTTATATATAGCATACATACATTGTTATATATTTCACTATAATATTTTATTCTTTATTTTCATCATTATTTTAAGATCTGTTAAAGGGAAAAATACAGATTTTTATGTAATAAAAAGCAATTCAAATTCTAGCCCAAATTGAAAAAGCCCAAACTGAACTTTAAAAGCATTAAAGCAAACAAGCAAACCAAGACACTTTTTATCACCTGATTTGCATACATTTATACTCCCTGATTCAAACTGAGATTTAAAGTAAAAGTACAGAAACACCACAGCAAAGCTTATGTCTGTAGCTGTTCCAACTTTACCTGGAACAGTAGATACTAATGATTTTGGGAGAAAACCAATTCTCATTAAATTAGTTCAAACCACTTCTCAGAATTTAGTAAGCTCATGAAGTTCAAATAAAAGTATATCTATTTTTCTGAGTATTTGTCTGAAGCAAATCTTTCCAGGCCAATTCTCAAGAGCTGGCATAGTTATAGAGTTTGTTTAATATTTCTTCTGTTCTTCAGTAACAGGCACTACGCTACCAATCATTTGGAGCTGCAAATATCCAAATAAATCAACCGAATTCTAACACTAAACTAGGGACTAACCAAAGGAACATATATATTTCTTCTAATAGTACAGGATGAAACATCCACAGCTACTGCCATAAGTGTTTTGATAATCTCCTCAATGACAGTTTTACTCTTTTTCATATCCATTATTAATAACACAGTAAATCCATATGGCACAAGGTACAGGAGCAGATGCTCTGCAATAACCTGGAAATAGGCTGCTTCTCAAAACTCAGCCCAAGTGGATGTAGCTCTAGATCCAATAATATGGCAAAATACCTTTCTATTTGTAGTTTATCATTTTAGACTACCTGAACCAGCTTAAATTAGCTTATGACAGTGGAGAAAACTACATTTTCATTACTTTCTAATGATTAGTCAGGCTGAGATTATGCTTCTTTGGGACTCTCCACTGACTGCGATTTTTAATCTCACGGAATCTTGTTAACGTTTATCCCAGTGTTAGCTCTTTTCCTTGAAAGCATGAAGACTATGTCAGAAGTAGGTACTAGAAGTGCACTGCATGCAGCATGCTTGAAGAATCTTAAGGAGAACAACTCAGAGTCACACTTACATGATAGGAGAAAAAGCCAAAAAAAAGTGTAGGAAGACTAGAGGTAACTTTCATGTGATCACAAGTATTTCCCATTAGCTGAGAACACGCTGCCAAATATCCTCCCATTTCACTAAAAATATTGTATTTTTCCAGAAGCTTAGAGAATATACAAGGGGGTGAAGAGCAGAGAGGAAGTCATCTCACAAATGATTTTCTACGATATATGTTAAGACTTTTTCTAAATACAGATGTTAATGAGAAAAAAGGTAAGATTTTGGATTCCATTAAGAAGTCCTCACTGCCTTTCTACAAAATTATTCTCATAAATCACATTATTGAAATCACATGTGCACGGTGTGTGTCCAGTCTGACTCAGAGATGTGGCCAGAGCACTCCCAGGGAGGAAGAGAGAATGGATTGCATTTTTCCCTGTGAGAAGCTAGGACACCACCGTACCTCGCCCTGCTTCACTGCAAGCCTTGGTCCAGGCACAGCCCTGTCTAGCAGAATGCTGCAAAAAGTATCCAAATATCAAAAGCCAGAAATAATGTTTATGTGAATGCTTTTTACATCCACAAAGAAATTAAAAAATAAAGGAGTAGTAATGAGTAGTTACCTCAGCCATATCTACTCACTAGGACAAATCCCAAAGTTATGAAGTTTCATGGAAAAAGTAACAGCAATAAAAAAAGCAACCAAACAAACAAAAAAAAAAACCCACAGATAAAATTGCCAAGCCGTTAGCATACAACTAAATTAATACTGTAACCAGATTCAATAAAATTGAAATCTCAGAAAATAAACAGTACGCATACTACAAAAATATGTAGTATAGAAATATGAATATACAACATCATATATCGAGTACACTCATTCTGAATTTGGAAGACATACGAAAGCAAGAAAAAGACAGCTACTGAGTATTCAGATAAAAGATAAAAGAGATAGAAATAGAGATAGAATTCAGATAAAAAGATAAAAGAGATAAAAGAGAAGTAAACTTGTTTTGGGGACATCTCAAAATTAATGAAGTGAGCTTTCACAGTTTACTTAAAAAATAAATATATAAATGTCTCGTTCCTTCCCCAAAACCATCTGCCATATAATCAGATTCTGTGGTCATCACACACATATTCTATAAAATCAAAGTACAGATGGTGGTTTATTACAAAATAACATAGGAGGCTCAGAATAGATGGTACATTTGGTCATTTTTGCACATAAACTCCCTGATTAAGTATGAAAAATGTGAACATTTGTTTATCTTGGAAACACTGCTATTACTCGTCAAGCATGACCAATTATGTATATCTAAACTGTTATCCATATAATTAAGAAAAACAGCCATCTGTAAAGTCAGAAGTTTGCATCTGTTTTTTGTGAATTTTGTTTGAGAATCTCCCCTCACTCCATATATATAAATGTAATTTCTCTGATCAGATTAATTCAGAAAACAGTAACAGGAAAAACACAGAGAATGCTGATTGCAACAGGTCTATTGAAATTTCCTCAATATTGTCCTTCTTCATCTTCTTTTGTGGTTGTTTTCTCTCCTTTTTTCAGGCAGATGTCAACTACTAATAAGGAAATAAAATATGAAGGCTTCTAACCAATATTTGTGTCTTTCACCCTCTAATGCACCTAAGAGATGCATAAGACTTAGATTACAACAAGAACAATATGAAAGCTGTTCTTATTTTACAGTTGCTTGATTGTTTGAATTTCAATTGAGAAAGAAAAAAATACCGTTTTTTTCTAGAATCTGTATCATTAAGGCAAATCTTAGCTATAGAAATATACAAGAAAGTCTAACTGCAATTTAAGTGAATGTAACAAGTATCTGTAAGATGGGGGAGAGAAATCAATAAAAGCACATTCCAATGTTTTTAACACACAAATAGAAATTAGATCTGGGAAAAGGATACTCTCTGTAGGCAGTTTCACTGACTCAGAAATTCTTACAAAACTTAGAAATCTATTAGAGAATGAACAATTGAATACTAGCAAATTTTTATCTGAACAAGTAATAGATGTTGACATGAAACAATCTGAAGCTAATTTTCAATTGTCCAACAACTCCCTCTTTAACCAGAGTTTTCTCACTAGCATTATTTTTGAATTAGTTCACGAGATAGCTTTGATTAGAATCAGAAGTGTCTTAAAAAGAATGTTTCTAGAAGGATTGAGTAAATCTACATTATAATCACAAAGCCATAATTTATGTTGGAAGGGATCCCCAGAGGTCATTTAAGTCATCTTGCTCCCAGGTTGCTCATGACCATAACTACTGAAGTTCTTATCGTCTCCAGGGACAGAAGTTCCACCATTTGTTGAGCAATCTGTTCCTGTGTTTGAAAGCTATCTTGGAAAAAACAGAAAAGTAAATACAAGCACAAATCACACAAACCACGATCAGCCTTTGTATCTTCTCCAAATCTTCTGTACTGCAGATTATCTTCATTGCTTCCTGTGCACCTCTGGAAAGGGTCTGGTTTCATCTTCTCCACACAATCCCGTTAGGTAGCTGTAAACAAAACTGAGATCAGTTCCCGGGCCCTGTCTTCCCCACGCTGAACAAGCCTTGTTCTTCCAGTATCTCATAGAACAACCCATCGACCTTTTCCATGTCCCTAATAACAAAGTCACCCATCCTGCTGAGCAACTAAGCCCACATTTCCCTCCATCTTTCTGTTGCTGTTAATGTACTAAACAGAGGCTAATGTGTCACACATAGAGGCTAACATGACACATTAATGCGTGTCATCCTCCACATTCCTCCTGAGCTTCAAGACTAGCAAAACTTGATTTTCCTCTCTCTTTGCATGCCCAGACAGTGTTCTCATAGTCCTCCTGGGTAACACTTCTCTGCTTACGCCTTCTCTATACTTCCATTTCGTGTTGAAGATTTATCTCCCATTTTCCTCAACACATGATTCAAGTTAAAAGTCATCTTTACCAGGATATTTTCATTTTCTGGACAGTTAAATCTTAGCAAGATAGAATAGTCTCATTGAGCTTGTTTAGACTCTTCAGAAGTTCTGCAGTTACATCTAAAAAAGTAACATCTGCAGACATGCATACAACTGAGTATAACAAATACTCTTACTACCAATACTTAGGGTTGGAAGACAGTGACTCATAACCCAAATTTGCAGAAATCAACATCCATCAGCTGAGAAGCAAAAAGATTATTAGGAAGAGAGGCATTAACTGAGCTAGATTTGCAAATAACATACATCTAAACAAGAACCTCATTTACAGAGTTCAGAACCAGTTATTTCTAGTGCTTGAAGATTAGAAAGAAAGAAAAAAAATAAAGAAAAATCACAAGAAGAAATCCTGGCATGTTCAGAGAGGATTTTGGTTTTATCATCAGAATTGTGTAGTTAACCCAGAAGAATACAAGCTACAAGTTTACATAACATACATAACGTAACCTCCTTAAGAGAGAAAAATACAGCCAATGTATACCATCAGAGCATAGCAGATTTTTGTCATGCACTGCCAAAATCAATTTAAATTGTGCTATTCTCTCAAAGAGCCTTCTTATAAATTTGTATATTGTTAAAGACTGTCTCAATTTCTTGTGCTTCATTGGCACAGATACTTCCTATGATGCTATAGATTTCTGAAGGATGATGTGTTTTTAATTACCCCTTCCTGCTTGCACAAATCGACATGCAGAGGTTAACACTTACTATATATTAGCAGTTCATTAAACAATCTGGAGTAACAGCTTCAAGTTTAGTTGATGTCTATTAGCAATAGTGTCTATGAAACAGCTGCTTGATTTAATTGGCAAATACTAGTTCCTTTCATTTATAGGCAGAATTGGAACCTCTCTACTTCCCAACAAGCTAAAGATCGTACCCATTCTAAACCAGACACTATTAAAATTGCCTCATCATTAAGGAAGGAAAATCCCTCCTCAAAGTCAGCTTAGCCTAAACACAAAAAACTGCTGACACTTTCAGTTAACAGAAACCACTGAAATTTTTTCTAACTTTGATTCATTCCTGCAAAACTCACACTTCAGCTGTATAAAGCAATAAAAATACAGATGAGTAAAAAGTTGAAGAGGACAGTTTAAATGGGGTGAATCAACCATGAATTATTAGGTAACAGACACAAAAGGCAACTGATGCTATTTCATTGAATGAGACACACAAAACAAATTTCTTGGCAAGTTTGTTACTGATCTTGCTTTCTTCCATCCTGGCCTTAACTATTCTTATAACTCAGTGGTTTGTGTGTCTTCTCNTTGCAGAGGACTCTGTGATTGTAGTCCCTAAGAAAACTCTAATCTCTAAATAGAAGAAATTTCTGTAAAACTTGAGATTAAGAAGTAAACATTTAAAGCATATTCAGAATATAAAAGAGAGGAAAAATACCTACCTACAGCTATTTTAGAAATCTTAGCTCGTCATCAATGAATGGTGATGAAGACCGTTGCAAAGAAGCATTCCTTTGAGAGAAAAAAATGGAAAAACTTAACTTTAAAATTAATTTTCTGTTATCTTAGCTATTTAGACAAGTCTACACTGTTCCATATACCTATCAGCTGTGGCTTTGAGAAAAAAAGATTGAGATTAAGATGCATACAGCTAACTTGGCAGCAGGCATATAGGATGAATATAAGGGAAGAACAAGGATTTAGTGATGCTTCCCCCCAGATAAAAACTAAACACAATCACAGTGATGTGCATCTTGGGGGATTGCTGAGACAGGAGTTGTATCTTTTTACTTATCATCCCACTCACTCTTTTCTCTTAAAATAGGCATATAAAATTAAAACCAGAAAATATCTTTCATAAATTGTCTGTTGTTGCCACATCACCTCTTACCCCAAGATACCTAATGCCTTTGTCGTTTGAAGTGCTGCATCATTATTATAATGTGCTGAGATGGTAGTTTTGTGCTGCCTTTGTAATGTCTGTGTAGGAGGGAAGTACCTGGTCCTTCATTAGAGCAAGCCTAGAAACAATATTTACTCAAGAATACTCATAATAGAAATGCAAGGTTATGTTTGTTTAACCAAATTTCACCTTCATGGGTCACTACATCGTAAAGTTCCTTCTTGAATTAGACTTACTATCAAGTCTTACATGCCTTTTGTCCATTTCTGGGATCAGTGTTATGAATATGATCTCCTTTGTATTGATAGCTTCTTTCAGCTGGTAAAAAGAAATTACACGTTTAAAATTAAAAATGAAATACAATGTTTTCTTGAGAACAGAATGTATCATGTAATCAAAGAAGAAAATTTCATTTGTGGCTTCTAACTTTTGTATAGTCCCCAATCTTTCATCTGACAAAATAGAGAGCTGAATCTCCCTGCAGACCTGGCTACGATCTGAATATGCCCAAAAGACAACTAGGGACAATTTAAGCATTTCATTCTCTTTTAAACATCATTACACCCAAATGTACAAAGAAGCATCTGTCTCTTACTCCTTTCAACACCACTACGGGCCATAGACTCATCTTTCAAAAACAGTGCAGTCTCCCCTGAGGACTATTACGTATTTCAAAACCTACAAGGCAAGACCCTGAGTCAGAGAAACAAAATATATTTCAACAAAAAAAAAAATATTTCTCGCTCTAACACTTTAGATTATTTTGGTGACATGCTACATATGGAAACATTTTGTTGACATCATCATTACAATTAGATTTTATTTACTTTTAATGCTATTCTGTAAAGCCATGCCTCTCTCTCTAGGAGTTTCCGACTGCTACATACTCACATAAACATTTATCATGTTCCACAGTAAATTACGCACTCTTTTCAGAAAACATCCTTATATTGTTTACTATTAGTGATTTAATAAATTCTAAATCAAGTGTAAAAGTGTAATCATTAAAGAGTTTCAAAATAAAAGCGGTTTCCAACGTCACTGTTGATGGAGGACACAGCAGTTGCACCTTGCATTATACACTGACATACAATTCTAACTTAAAGCCTGCAGGGATCCATGAAAAATGACAGAGTTTTCATCTAAACTATAATTCTACTGGACAGCAAGGTCAGATACTGCACTTCAAATGCAGCTTTAAGGAGTAGGAAAATAATTCAAATGCATTTAGAAAGACATTAAATATAAACATTTTCTTTTTGTATTACTGACGTGTTTCAAAGAATACAAGAACTAATTATTTTGAAAAAGAAAAAGACAAACATGGCTTTAATTTATGCCCAAATCTCTCTGACGTGTTGCTGACTACTGCTTGCAAAATTGCCACTGCAGTATACGTAGGTGCGTGTTTCTTTGATTATGAATTTCACTAAAGTCTCTGCAGTTCTCCTGTATTGTCTTTATCAATATTAAGAGTTATTATAGATTTAATGGTGATAAACATTCATCACATTCCACTTTGCTTTAACATTTCTGTAAATAAAGTTAAGTCTTTAAGAAGATTCCTGTCTACTTCTATATATTCCTGTACTGACTCATCTATGTCACTCATCTTGAGTCAAGTCCTAGTCCCTGTCTGAGAATTTCACACACATATGCAGTCAGAGGAGAAAAGCACCACCAGCATGCACGTGCTGGTGATCAGATCAAAATATTAGAGGAAAAAAGGAAAAAGAAAAATCACATTCAACTTACTAATCTCATAATTAATAACCTTAAAATTGGTGACCTTACCTGTTAAGAAACAGAACGGGGACTCTAGAGTTCAGTGGATAGAAGACCAACAGAGCTTTGCATACCAAGACCTAGCACAAAGGAAGAGGTGACTGGAAACACAGAAGGTCTGAAATAAAAGCTACATTTCTTACAAGGTGTTGTTTCCTACCAGCAAGTAGTGTAGAAGCTCCTGGCAAAATATATGCAATATCATTCTCTTGTGACTGACCTTCATAAAAGGTCACAAATTATGTACAAGTTCTACACTGCTTATAAACCTTATTAACTGAATTGATAGAGTTCTGAACTCTTGACTTAAATATTTCAACCAATTTAAACAGTAGCTACATAGGCTTCAAAACTAGCCCCCCCCCATGGTAGCCGTTCAGAGTTACTTTCAAATTACTTTTTACAAATATAGCAAGTTACATGCAAAAACTCTGTTAAAAGATCATTAAGCCTGCAAAGTCAAGCACTGAAAAATGAAGAAATGCTAGAATTAACACTGACTGTGCATTTTTAATTCCCTATACCCCTGTGTGCATGCATTTTGATACAATTTTTAATTACTTAATTACATTTTGTGTAGGACAGACAGTGCTTCAGGGATGAATTAGAGCTGCATGTTGAATGAGGCTGTCATCTGTGGGACTTTTGCTTTAGCTGATATAAAAACTGGAAAGTGGCAACTGAAAATACATTCAATAGCAGAACAGGTTTGATGAGGAATTTAGTATTCAGCCAGGTTAAGTCCTACAATATGGATCACTATATTGACATTGAGCATATAGCAATCATTGAGCATATAGCAGTCTCTCATTGCAATGTCTCGCTTTCTTAATAAAGATGTAACACGAAAGTGAGATTAATGGATTAAGACAAAGGAGGAAGAGACAACAGATTGTAGAGATATGTTAAGCTATAAGGGGCAACAATCATAATCAGACTATTGTAGTGTTTGTTTACATGAAGAAAGTAATGCTTTGTTTGTTTTTATCTTGTTTGGTTTTACCTGTGAGAAAATAGAGTACATTTTGCTAGCACTGTTTTGATCAAGTTTGCCTTAATTGTTGGAAGTTGGTGGATATTTTTTTTTTTCCTGAAGGTAGGTAGGTGCATGTTTTGCTTTCTGAAAAACAAGTTTGCACCTTAGTAGAAAAGAACAGGAGTATCTCGAAGGGTAAATTCCAATTACTATAACTTGTATTCTGAAATCGGAATCTTAACCTTTGCAAAAGTTCATATGAAACACCACCAGCTGAATTAATCCTGATGTTATGGGAGAACTTCAAAAAGTTCAGCATAAAACACTGTGTATGAACTTCATTTTGCAAAACTGACTGAAAGTCTGGCAATAGGATTATAAGGCTTTCCTGTTTCGAAAGCCAGTTGTTAACAGAAAAAGTCCAAACTCACACAACTACACCACTGTCCTGTCCAGAACCAGGAGCTCTGCTTTACATCTAGTGCTGGTTCCCCCTTTCTTGAGCTCCTTCCTTCTTAAGCTCCTCTTTCTTGTGCTGCCTCCTCCAGCTGCCCTAGCTTCATCTGGGTGGCCTTTATATAAGCCTTGGGTGACCCCAACCCAGGCCCATCCCTTTCAGTCCCAGGGGAACACAGGTGCAAGCAATCTGCCTGTGCTCCCTGGGCCAGCCACACCATCAATCTTCAGATCAACAGTTTTCCCTACACCAGTGACTACCAATGTGACAGAATTTTCAATATTGTACATGCAGGTGAAAGCCAAAATAAAAAAACTAATTTCAGTTTCCCAGACTGCCAACCAAAGTGATAATTAAAGATGGAAATAATTTTTTCAATCTTGAATAATAAGAAAATAGGACAATGCATTATCCCTCAGAATACTTCTGCAACTCCTGATGTGTAACAAATTTCTCTAAGAGATACAGCACTAGCTATCTCAAATGCAAAACATTCCCTTCTTTACTCCACTGAAATGTGCACAAGGAATGGTAGAGCTGCAGGTGGCAAGGTGAATTTTATGGGTGGTGTAAAAAAGCCACACAAGCTACTCCCTATCACCACAAGAAATAGATATTGCAGGACTAGATGTCTAATTTCTACTTTCCTTATTTTAATATAGCACAAGATAGAATGTCAAATTTGAGCCACATAAAAATAAGTAAAAGATGCGCGTTTGATACTGATATGACTTTCAGACAGCGGAGACATAGCTAGAATAGTATAAGATGCCCTAAACTTTCATGTTTCTCCCATAAATTACCTTCAGCAAATAGTGAGCTGCTTCTTTGATGCTTTCCTTTTCTCTCAACCTTCTCACGTTACCTGTTAATATACTCTCCTAATAGTTCAAAAACTGATTTCTTTATTATAAGAATCGAAGATGTTTATCACTAGCTTTTTTTTTTTTGGGGGGGGGGGGGGGTATGAATTCTCTCCTTTTTTAAAAAGTTACAGTACTCTTTGATTCTGGAAAAATGAGTCATCTGAGTATTGATCTTAGAGTTTTTTACAAAACCTATGGAAGAATATTCTCAGCTAAATTAGACTCTCTGAACAAATTTCTTTAGGGTCAATCATCTGAAAAGGTGCCAAGACTACGAAATGTAAACTTCTGTGGCAGAACTAATATTTGGCACAAGCTGTGAGGAGTCTAAGGATCATTTTGATTTTCTGCAAAGGGAAAAGGTTAATGATATATATTTATATATTTATTCCAAAATATGAAGTGCTACACTCAGTTCAAAGAGGCAGTAAAAAAAAGATGTTAACATTACTCATCATATTTAGAAAAAAAATACACAATCATGAATCTCTTTGATTAGCCTCCTAATCATGTTTTTCTTTTCTCCTTGAATCACTTATGCAATGTTATTTTTAAGTGCATTTATTATTGCTTAGTATTTATTCTTCACTGATATCTCCTTCAAGAGTCTCCCGTTCCTGATTAGTAATTAAGAACTATACTCTCTTTATATAGAGGTCTAGTGGTTGTGTTTTTCCTCCCTTTCCCCAAGACAAAGTTTTAACTTGAAGGAGAAATGAATGAACTTCAGACAAAAACGGGGGAGTTGAAGCTGTTGTAGGTTTTGAAGACCTGTTTTGTGGACACATAATTAGTATGGAGCGGTACAGTTTTGCTCCTTTAAAACAATCATCAAAATTAACAATGAAATAGAAGAAATGCAGCCAGTATGTTAAAGATGTTCATTCTTCCTATGGCAGAAAAATGTGGAAAGTAGGAGAAAGACATGAACAGTGACAAAATAATACACATTTAGTGATCAGCACATCAGATCTACAATGCTGGGACACTGAGTTGATGTTAATGATGTTAAGAAACTAACTGTACTTTGAAGGAATTTGCTAAAGGTTATCATTATCTGAGTGAATGCATAATGATACAAGAGCGATTTATCTAGAAATCTATTTTTAGAAATGAAAACTGTTTTAAATACGGGGGGGGAGGGGGGGGTTGCTGTGTGTGTGCAGGGGGGTTTTGTTTTGTTTTTTACCTTAGAGATATTACAGAAATTAGTATTACTTTATATTTACTTCATTGCTATAAAGAAACTTCAAAAAAAGTGGTTTTTTTTTTTTTTTTTGTTTACTGTGGATTTAAAGGTTTCTATTTTTCTATTGAGGTTTTTTTTTTCAGTTTGGAGTGCAAGAGAATAAAGAAATTGTATTTTACTATTGGTAAAAAAATCACGTTCTATTTTGATTTGATCTTGTCTTGAGATTTCTCTTTAAGAGATGAAAAGTACTTCAAGGAATAAGAATGAGTAATCTCAAATGATAAAATGATCATTTGGAAATTTCAGAACTAGAGGCTTCACTAAATAAACTAATTTTTCCGTTTCATCTCAAAACAAATTAAACAACATTGATACTGAAATGCAAGTTTCATTTTTGCAGCAATACCTTTTCTACCATAAAACTAAGTTTATGTTTGTATCTCTACTATGGATATTACATTCTGAGTATTTGTCTCATTGACTTCTGAAGGTGCTGCCACATAAAGCTGAAATTTTGTTTCTTGAATTTACATCTGTGCTTCACTATTAAAATTTGCTTCCAGAACTGAATAACAAACCTGCAGAGAATTAATAGCCAAACAAGGAGGAGAGACATGGATCTTCTCCACAGAAAGTGCCAAATGTAGCTCCATCATCATCTATGCAATAGTAGACATATAATACACCAACATTTTCAGTCCCATTTCAAAATCAATATATACCTATATCTTCAAGGACATGTGCTGGAACCCCTTCTCTCCTCATCTCAGCCCTCATCAAGTTGCTTATGGCTGCAAAGATGCCCATCAGCTACTGAAAAGGAAATTCTCTGTGTGCTTGTAATAGCTTCACTGGCTGAATCTGTCAATCACTACAGACATCTCACCGTGCATTGCACTTGACTGTCAATTTATGCTGATACATGGATGAAACTCACTGACTGAGTCTAGAGGAAGAAATAGGACGGGCTTGTTAATGCTTTTTAAAAGTACTTTTACATTAGTGAAAGTCATCTTTAACACCCTACTAACACCAACAAAGGGATGTTTTAATCAACTGAAAGTCATCCACCTCCTTAGGAACAGAGTTTGAAGTGTATAGATTGTTCTGCTTATTAAAGTCTATATGTCACCCTCAGATCCAACAGTGGTGTCAGTCTGGGATTCAGAATTGATTACCACTATTAAAAATAAAATTGAGTTTAAATTTTGAGTGTTTTTTTTTTAAATCAGAATGTAACTTCTATAGTATTTAATAAGAATGCTAAAATTTTCCCAAAGTCCTTTTTTTAAAAAAATAAAAAAATTTAAAAAATTAAAAATAGAAACAAAAGTAAAAGCCTTAAAGTTGCATTCCTTAAGCCATAATTAAATTGCAACTAAGAAAATGAGATTTGACAAGCTTGAACTCAGGACCATGCACACTTAAGTAACTGGACAAGCTTATTCCACATAGATTTTACACAGTAGAAAATCATACCACAAATCTACGTTGTCATTAAATCGCTTTCCAACAGTTACATAAAGTAAGCTGAAAGTATTCCCAAAGCACTCTGCACTACTCATTTGTACAAGGCTAATGCTAAGTGTTTTTTTCATGTGGTTGGTATGGGAAAATAAGGTTCAAGGAATTTTCACATCTCTTTTTGCTAATCCAGATTTGTTACCATGCTCTTTGTAACATAATAACTGTTTGTGCCACAGGCTATGAACAGTAGATAAGATCAGGGTTTTACAAAGAAAAAGTCTTGGTTTGTATAGATTCACTTTTTGAAGGCTGAAAAAAGCAATGAAGTATAGAAAACATTTATAAAAAATCTGTTTAGATACACATATTTTACAAACTCATCTGCCATCTGTGAGCTGACAATGATCAATTGTATGCAGGCGATGATTGAGGACAATCAACATTTCAGAACAAGAAATAATAAAGAAAAGCATGAACAACATAGCACTGCAATAGCATAGGCACATGCACTTCAAGTTTTCTTTTCTGAAACACTGAGTTAGACTAAGGGAGCAGATATCACCTACAGTTCTGTTTCCTAGGAAGTTTGTCTTTCTTGTCTTCTAGAGACAATGTATTTTTTCAACCAGTAGGATCTATTGTTTGTCATAGAGCTCGTCTGCTGATAGAAGAAAACTCAAGTGAATCTATTTTTCTTTTTCAGCAATTCAAAATAATGTTTTACAAGACCATCTGTTAACTGCATTGACTATCCAGTCAGCGTCTATTTTCAAAACTACTTCTTTGGAGGCCAGTATACTCTCCTGTTTAACGTTGCATGACAAAAGCAAAGATGAAGGCATCAGATAGCTCTGTTAAAAAACATAACCAAGAATTTCAACAAAATGTTTGTGGTGCACCAGAGGTGCAGCCTTCAAGATACATTGCCCCTGAACCTCTCCAGCCTAAATGGCAGCTGTAAGCAGTGATGAACTCACAGGAAAGGTGCACTGCACAAATTGATGTGTTGTTGCGCTCCTGGAGAAAACAGAAGTCAACTAAAGAGAGTACAGCTGTTAGTCAATGTAAAAAGAACTTCCAATAAATGACCAGTTTCACCTTTCTGAAATGTCCTATGAGGTTACAGTAACTTCTAATACAGCATTTGGAGAGGAGAAAAGATGTTCTTTATGAGAACAATAGCTATAAAAACTAACCTTCAATTCTTATTTACAAGTTGAGGGATACTTAGAGAAAATATTACCTACCTGCTGTTTGTTTCATCAGATCATTCTGAAGAATGCCTTGAAACTCTCTGACAGTTCAAACTAAATTCTAAAATCTAGTGACATACTTTTTACTGAATTTATATGACTGTATTCATCAGAATATAATAATAGGAAAGTACACTCTTATACTACACATTTCACTAATGACAGATCATTTTACTCCTCTGTTTCCTAAAACGTAAATATTGCCATTTGAATTACAGCCTTATTCATCTTCAGTTCTTCATATTCTTTATGTCTGCTTCATTCTGCTTGATCCATTTTCTTGATTTAAAATAACATATTTGGCATTGCTTATCATGGAATATATTCAGGGATTTTGATAATAAATTCATTATTTTGTACCCTTCAGACAAGCAGCACAAATATGCAGTGGTAACTACATATGCATTGTTGATATTTTCTGTTTCGTACTTCAGCCGTTTCCTGGGGATCATACAGCAATAATTGATTCCATGTACTTGAACACATTGCTAAAAACCATCAGACAAAACCCACAACACAGATACAACCTGGACGTTAGGGCCAAAGTAAATTCCATGAGGACTTCAGCCAAATTTATTCCATAATGTGGAATGTATGGTGTGTACAACTTCTCCCCTTGCTTCAAAGGATTATCTTCACTTTGCCCACTTTATTTTTCAGCATCCTCAGTGTTCCTTTCCCAACAGCCCTAAACTCTACCATGCAAGAACAAAACAGCACACTGATTTCTGATAGACAAGGAAGAGGATTATAACGCATCTCCATGAATCAGAACACACTTTAACTAAACATTAAAATCCATAGGCTCATGGTATCGCATTCAACAACAGAATTTGAACAACTTTACTGGGGGAAAAAAAGATCAAATCAATACAATATTATTTTTTGAGATATGGAAAAAATATTGTAAACAATTCCCATTAAGCATCAGAGAAAACCATGGCAAACACTGGTTATGTCTAAATTTGGAGATCTAAAATTGTCACCCCTGACATGTCTGTTCAGTCTTCCTTCTGATATACACACTTATTAATAGCTCCAAGGGTGTGGTATAGATCAGATTAGAATAGCTATACTATGTACTGTTCAGTATGACATATGTTTGGGGCTTTTTTCTGCCTTCCATGTTTTCTTGCAGTTTCTATACATTCTTCTAACTAGGGAAAGCCTTCAGGATTAGTAGGCTCTTTTATACTAGTGTTTTCCTAATTTTTAAAAGCTTTTATCCAAAGAAGTCTTGAAAGGTGATGGAGTATATCAAAAACAAGCGATGAAACAGCAGTGACCAAGCAAAACACGACCAATGTGAAAAATTGCAGGAAGGTGAAAATTTTTGCTGTCCAAACACTTTGTAAATAATTCTGTTTCAGTCTTTATAGCTTGAATTTAATTTGCTTAAAAATATGCACAGTTGTTCAACAATTACTCTAAATTGGCACCACAGTCTCTGAAGAGTATAAATAAGATTTTCAAAAAGGTTAAGCTATCACATTTAACAATAGCTGATTTATACTAACTCCCACTTGAAACCTATTGAATTCTTGTAATCTATAGCCTATACTATAGAATCAAATGATTTTGGTTTACAGTATCCTATAATGCCTGCAGGAATGATAATACATTTCCTTGTTACTATTAAATGTCTGCTACCTACATGCTTAAAAAAACACCTTATCTCCCTAGAAGATCCTCCCTTCTCAAAATAAACACCTTCTAGTCTCTGAGTTTTATATTCTCTCATAGACAAATGTCTATGAGATAGACACATGAATCAAATAGCATGTTCATATCTGCAGATTTAAATATATTTAAGAGATTCTGCATTTAACATGATCCAAAAATTTGTTCTGGAGTTAAGTTTTTTAAATAGTAACAAAAATTTTAGCATATATTTTTATTATTTTACCATATCATATAGCATCAGTAAAGTCTGAGGTGATTTCTTTAAACTAGTAATTGAAACATGCCAAGAAAAATCACGTGTTCTTTCCATCATTGCAATTTTTCCTGAAAACACACACACACAAGACTTCTTGGTTTTCATTGAAATATACCATTAATAAATAGTATTGTGTTAATAGTTAATGTATTAACCAGTGATAATTAGAATGTAATTCTTTGTCTAGCAATTCCTCTTACTCATCCATTTTCCTACAAATACACACTTTTTGATTGTTGACCCAACTTGCTTCTGGCTTTCTTGTCCTTTAAGTACAGGTCTTTTCTCTAGTAGGTGTTAGTCTAGGCCAATGATGGCTAAAAGGGAAAGTAACCAAATAAGAAAGAAACTAATGGTAACTGAGCTCTGATGTATACCAAAAATATTCCAATTATCAGTAAGAATATACTGGTAAACATAAAACCAGCTATTTGAAAGTTCCTGTTTCTATTGAAGCAGCTACTGAACTTTGTGTTCTTGATGTGACTTTTTACAAGTACACAAGTATAAGAACTTGCATATTAAGTTTCAATGCATGCCCACCACTTCACACTCATACCCTGAGAAACATATAAACTTTAAGACTTGCAGAAATATATACTAATGCCAATTTTTAGATGTTAATTTAGTTTAATAAACAAAGAAACATGAACAGAAAAGAGAAAGAATTGAGAGGAAATGGGAAAAGAGATAGCAGCAACTACTTGAGGACAGACAGTCTCACAGCAAAAGGATTTTAACTTCCTTCTGAAAGTCCGACTGTAAGAGAAAATATTGGGAATCACATATCCTTGACCTAAAACAATCCCAAATTTTTCCAGGCCGTAAACATTGAAAAGATTTATGAACAAAACAAACTTTGGTTTTTACAGATCTCTACATGTGTTTTTATATATTTGCCAAGCCATTTGCCACATGTAGGTACAGAGGCTAGTTGCCTGCAAGGCAGCTTTCTCAAAGTGTTTTGCTGATACATTTGCTATCCTCTGAGAAACAGCTGTTTCAGCTTCCTTTACTGACACACAAGCAATAGGTCAAGGGGCACTACTTGATTTCTCACTCTAAAAGCCAGTAATGCACACTCCATGTCTTCAGTGCACAAAGCAGTTGCTGCAGAAGACAGCTAGTTGCCCCCTAGTCTCATAGCACCAAATTGTGAATGGGGAAAAAAGATACAGGCAAAGAGTTGATAATCTACAATGAGCTTATGACCTGGAATATTTAATCAGCAAGTGTCTGAAGGAGAACAAACTCAAACAAATTGAGATAGATGGAGTTTCAATCTATTTTGCAAAATAAATATGTTTAAAGAAAAAAACAAAGATGAAATATGCACAATTATTTGACTGGCTTTGAATTGTCCTATCTTAAGAAATAGATAGGAAACAGCTTATTAGCAAAAGCAAAGAAATAAAACAAGTTCAAAGGATTTGATCCCCACTGACACTATAGATCCAGTCTGACCTTGGACAAGTCATTTTACCATTGTATGTTCTGAAAGATTGTTACTGTTAAGGCTAATGCATTTCTATAACACATTTTGAGAAACTTTATAAATTGTTATAGGCTTTAAAACAATAATGAAAGTGCAAACCCCAAAATATTTCCCCAGGACACAAGCAATTTTTATTTATTTATTTATTTATTATCTATTACATTATATCTTTCACAAAGACATTGTTGTTCTATTCTATGCATCTCAGAAAAGGCCTTTTTCTTTCATTAACATACTCAAAATTTCTAAGATTATTTTCTAATTTCCTTTTATTTCAACTGTATCTAACAGCTGGACAACTAAACTCATTCTATCAGTAATATATATATATACACATATATTATAATGCTAGCTCTGAGTACACCTGAAAAAATTTGAATGCTTAACTACTGTTCTTCAGCACTACCTGATATTTTAAGTCCCTTCAGCCATCTTGCAACAATACAATTAGTTCATCCTTTCTCCTTGATTGTATTGATTATATTTGTTTTGCTTTAAACATAACGCTTCACCAGATTTCTCTAAACATTTTATGAGACACATCTCAACAGCTCCTTTCCCATTAATGAAAATGGAGTTAAACACATTGCTTCCTTATTTAGCTGGCAAATGCATCAAAATGACCCACAAGTCTCATCTGGCCCATAGAGCTATAAAATACTGCCCAGGATTACTTAAATTTGTAGTTCATCTCCTTAAAAATCCTTCTATAAGATCAGTCAGCCCTGTCAACAAAACCAATTCAATTTAATGAAATTTAGGAACTAAAAGTGCAAGCTATTTCATGAGTGCTGTTTGTGCATGTGTGGAGGAAGAAAGAGCCACTCACCCTAGTTCAGCCTGCATTGCTCATCCCTCTGGTCCACATACATTCTCAATAGGCTCATTTATGCAGACTTTATACACACACAAATTCTCCAGCAGAACAGATCCCAGCTAGTTGTGCTTTCCCCTGCTACGCAGCCCCTACTCTGCAAGGGAAAAAACAATGTTTTAAATCATAGAAGATGATCATAGAATGGCCTGGGTTGGAAGGGACCTCGAGGATCATCAGGTTCCAATCCCCCTGCTGCAGACAGGGTTGCCAACCTCTAGATCTAGTACTAGATCAGGCTGCCCAGGGCCCCATTCAGCCTGGCCTTGAACACCTTCAGGGACGGGGCATCATCCACAGCCTCTCTGGGCAGCCTGTGCCAGCACCTCACCACTCTCTCAGTTAAGAACTTCCCCCTGACATCTAATCTAAATCTCCCCTCCTTCAGCTTAAAACCATTCCCCCCTGACCTATCGCTATCTGCCCCTGTGAAAAGTTGATTTCTCTCCTGTTTATAACCTCCCTCTAAATACTGGAAGGCTGCAATGAGGTCTTCCTGCAGCCTTCTCTTTTCCAGGCTGAACAAGCCCAGCTCCCTCAGCCTGCCTTCACAGGGGAGGTGTTCCAGCCCTCTGATAATCTTTGTGGCCCTCCTCTGGACCCTTTCCAAAAGCTCAACATCTTTCCTGTATGGAGGGCCCCAGACCTGGACACAGTACTCCAGATAGAGCCCCATGAGGGTGGAGGAGAGAGAGACGATCACCTCCCATGCCCAAATGACAACCCTTCTTCTGATGGAGTCCAGGGTACTGTTTGGCCTTCCAAGACAACCATATTTTTAAAAACAACTGTTTTTTTTTAAAGATTTTCTCTTTTGCCCATCTACTCTTGGAGCAGCATTTTTATTCTTTATAGCAGATTTTCAGAACTTGGTGGTAAGGAAAGTGATTTTTACAGATTTCTTGATATTAGTAAATAGAATATTGATGTAGACAGTCTATAAGCATGACTGGTATCTCATCATTGTCTTATTCACATATATACATAATTCTTCAGGCACTGAGAGAGAAAGTAAACTAGCAGCTTTCTAAAACTGTTTCTTCCCTGAATTCTTATGTAAATTCTGCAATATGTACTTATACAATTGGACCAATTTTCATGAGTAAATCCTTAACTCTCTTACAAGCGCATGGCCTTCTAATCATGTATTTGTTATGTATTGTTAACCATGTATTAGTTATGGTTATAAACTGGAAGAGGGTAGTTTTAGACTAGATATAAGGAAGAAATTCTTCACTGTGAGGGTGGTGAGACACTGGAACAGGTTGCCCAGAGAAGTCATTGATGCCCCCTCCCTGGAAGTATTCAAGGCCAGGCTGGATGGGGCTTTGAGCAACCTGGTCTAGTGGGAGGTGTCCTTGCCCATGGCAGGGGGGTTGGAACAAGATGATCTCTAAGGCCCCTTCCAACCTGAACCATTCTATGATTCTATGATTTGTATTGCCCATGCAATTCTTAACTAATCAGATTGCAACTAGATTAATCTCTTTCATGCTTGCTAAACTCAGTAATTGTTCTTGCAACAATCAATAAACATTTCATTAATAGTAAAGTAATTGCCTTGTTAAATTAGAGTTACTTTCCCATGTTTTACTGAGTGTTTGCGTTGAAATGCCATTTTTCGTCTCCTACAGTAAATTTAAGTTTGGAGATAAGGAAGCTAAATCCATAGGCCATTTTCCAGGTTTTGAAATCAGCAGAAGTTATGCACATGCAAGAAATTAAACAGTATACCAGGTTATAAAACATTTGATCACACTCCTCAGATGTAAATGAGTCACTTCGCCGTCCCTTTCAATGTCAGTTCTGAAATCACTTTTGTATTTAAGCCTAATCTGGGAGAAATCTTAGTTTTCAAAAGATCTCGATTTCTACAGATGTATGGAACTAGGCAAATGTGTTTTTTCTTCTCTTTTAAATGAGCTGATCTGTCAGGTAAGCTACTTTTTTAAAGAAAAAAAGATTTTAAAGAAAATTTTCAGTTATAGTTCACAGCATATTAAATATCCGACAGTCCAGTCATGAGGGAAAAATCCACAGGAAATTAGATTTCCCCTTGCCTGTGGAAATGTTCTCAAAGTGGAAGCCATCATGTTATAGGCTATTTATTTATTTTAATAGAAAACAGCAAACTAAGACTACCTTATGGATCAACTTGGATTCCACAAATACTTTAATATTAACCACATTAATTTTACTACTGAAATCACATCACGTAAGCAGTAGATATGCCACACCAGGACAGTTGCAGTGATCCATGTAAGTCCCAGGCATTACAGCAACCTGAGGTAATGATGTGACATCACACAAACATCCAAATTAATCCTTGTGGATTTGAAGCACAGTTGTATATACTCATCTTTTTTCCACAATGGATGCAGCCAGAAACAGGAACTAAGAAACTGTGTGTAGCTTGTGTGCTTTCCCCAGACTGGTTTGTGGAGCTTGTAGGCACATCCTACACTGACCACTGTTACTAGCAGGAATTAGATCCCAATTGCTGCTGAATATGGAAAATGTAGAAGAATGTCACAAATTAAAATGTTTCTATAGCTCACTATCCCGCTTCATAACTTTTTTCTCCAGTATTTGCACATATTCAACACTGCTTTTCCCTCAATTTGAAATATCTTATATTTCTGAAATTTGTATCATTCATTTTACATTATATGAAGACTAGACATTTCAATAAAAATAAATAGAACAGAATTTTCTGTCACTCTCCCAAGATCTCTAACACTTTTTTCCTTCTCTAATTAATATTCAGTGTTCTCTCTCACTATTTCCCTGAATCTTCTGTAATTAATTAACGTGGATTTGGTACAGAGTAGAAAAATTCAGATTCATGTACTCCCCACAGTATGAGAGCAACATATATATATACACCTTGAAAGGGCATACTAATTTAAGAACTTATGGAAGAGACTATTTCAGTATTTCTTGCTACTTTAAACAATTCATTCAAAGAACAAATGATAGTGGAAGTGTATTATAAAGTTTTACTGAAGGGAATATAAATTACTTTTGACCTGAAACTCACTGATTTCCAGCACAAGTTTTGATGTTGAATAGCCAGCAAAGAGAATAATTTAGTATTCCAAAGTAAATGGTTTCTGTAAATCTTTCTAAAATGTATTTAAACTTCATGACATTTTTTTTCCAGTATAGGATGATATGGTAAATAAATACATATAATTTCAAGAAGAGATTCATCAGCCAGCTCCACAAATACAAGCTTTTAGAATTACATTTTTCAAAGTTTCCCTAATTTCAATGAAAATGGACTTGGAGGAGGCTTATGGGGAGTCGAATGTTACAAATGTTTTGAGTGCTGAGGGAAATGTTGAATTAGAATTCTTTCTCTCTCACTCAGTAGCAACAGTTACTGTAAAAGTGAGCATCATTTTCATGGGCCTTATACTAGTACAACTCAGAGAAATTAACATCTTAAAATACAAATGAAACTGTGTTCTTGTATTGTCCATTATTTGCATAAAAATGTAGGTAGTCTTTGGAATATTATTTACTCTAAGTTTTTAAACTACCCTGTTTGTCATGTGCAAGAGACATGCTCACTTTTCAAGAGATGTGATGATTTGATCAAGAGATAGTTAAGTGACACTCCACCACATGACAGGAAAACATGGTGGTGTGAGATTAGGATACACTTACCATAGGATTAAAAAAACCCTTAGTTCTTATGGCAGGTGGATCAGAAGAGAGGCTGCAGCAGTGAAGAAGAGTTACGTTAAAGGCACCTGCAACTAGTCATATGCTCTCTCACCTGTTCTGGAATGTCATGCACCAAATACGGTGATCAGCTTCCCAATCACTTCTACTAACACAGTGTTTCAGGAGAAGGAGAGAGGCTGTGAACAAGAGAGTGTCCTTCGATCCATAGCTACTTTAAACCATTCAGCTGGACAAAAACTTTAATTGCTCGTATGTAGCCATATTTATTCTTTAATTCATTTTAACGAATGACTACTGTTTCCCCTCTTGCCAAGATGTTCCTGTACAACTAATAAATAGTCTGGAGTAGTAAGAAAAATAATTTACCTTCAGAAGCTTCTGGATATCCACATTTTCAAATGAGAGATGAGTTTTGGTTTTGTACTCTCCACCACAGGTCACTCAGTTTCATAGTTTACACTAATTTTTCAACCCAGGTTTCTTTCTAAAGAAAGCCTTTGGACTCCAATAGATAGAAAAAATTAAATCTAGCAGCTGATTGCAAAACTGAGCATCAACTGACATGAATCTGACAGCTAATACCGACTGCCTATCAAGGCAAATAGGTCAAGAAGGATCACTCAAGGCAAAATTCACAGAAAGCACACATTAAGAGAAAATTAAATGTTACGTATGCTATATCTTTGAAGAATATTGCAGCTGGTACACCACTGGCAAAGAGCTTGCTTTCCCCATTAATCTTCTCTAGAAAAACTAGGATATTTTTTGTATAAAATTATTAAAATTCTATAAAATTAGAATTTTTATGAACAGGGAATCCAGCTTGAAGGCCTCATCCTTCCTGTATTTTTATGTTGCGGTTTGAGCCAGCAGGGCTAAACACCACACAATCTTTCGCTCACTCCCCCTCCTCCCAGCTGGGATGGGAGAGAGAATCAGAAAAAACTGAGTTGAGATAGAAACTATTTACTAAGACAGAAAAGGAAAATAGAATAAAAATAGCAGTAATGATAATTATATACAAAACAAGCGATGCACAAAGCAATTGCTTACCACTCGTCAATTGATGTCCAGCCAGTCCCTGAGCAGCAACCCCTCCTCAGCTCTCTCCTCAGTTTAACAGTTCACGCAACGTCGTATGATATGGAATATTCCTTTGACCAATTTAGGTCAGCTGCCCTGGTCCTCTTCCTTCTCAGCTCCTTGTGCTCCCCCAGTCCTTTTGCTGGCAGGGCAGTACAAGAAGATGAGAAACTGAAATGTCCTTGGCTCCATATGGCAAGAAGCGTACACGTCAGTACTTAGCGGTTTTGTTTTCCTTCTAGAACCAAAACGTAGCCTCATACCAGGCTAGAAACTAAGACACCATTCCTCTGATAGACATATTTTACCTAAGATGTTGATTTACTTAACATTTATTTGAAGTACCACATATCTTTTTTGTAACAGCAGGCCTAGCATTACAAACATCCCATCTTGATTAAAGAATGAGTTAAGTGTCCTCTATTATCATCAGTTCACAGGTAATGATAGTCAGTGTACTCATATTAAATATTACTAATTATATACAGTATATTTTCTAGCTACTCACCTTAACAAATTTTATGAACTAACATAAACCTCTTTAAAAATCATTAATTATCCAGCGATTATTTCTTGAATTAATGAGACTTGCTTCAATGTTTTTTTAATCTTGGTTTTACCCCTCTTACAAGTGCTAAAGATTTGTTCATTCTGTATTTCGGAGCTCTACAGAGAGGGACCGGGGGGTCCTGGTAGACGACAGGTTGGCCATGAGCCAGCAGTGTGCCCTGGTGGCTAAGAAGACCAATGGGATCCTAGGGTGCATTAAAAAGAGCATTGCCAGCAGGTCGAGGGAGGTGATCCTCCCCCTCTACTGTGCCCTGGTCAGGCCTCAGCTGGAGTACTGTATCCAGTTCTGGGCTCCCCTGTATAAGAAAGACAGGGACCTCCTAGAGAGAGTCCAGTGGAGGGCCACAAAGATGATAAAGGGCCTGGAGCATCTCCCTTATGAGGAGAGGCTCAGTAATCTGGGTCTGTTCAGCCTGGAGAAAAGAAGGCTGAGAGGGGACCTGATCCATGTTTATAAGTATCTTAGTTGTGGGAGGCAAATGGAGGTGGGGAATCTCTTTTCAGTGGTCAGTGGGGGCAGGACAAGGGGCAATGGCCTTAAGCTGGAGCACAGGAAGTTCCGCACCAACATGTGGAAGAACTTCTTCACAGTGCGGGTGATGGAGCACTGGAACAGGCTGCCCAAGGAGGTTGTGGAGTCTCCTTCCCTGGAGATATTCAAGACCCGCCTGAACGCCTACCTGTGCAACCTGCTGTAGGGAACCTGCTCTGGCAGGGGGGTTGGACTCGATCTCTTGAGGTCCCTTCCAACCCCTGCAATTCTGTCATTCTGTGATTCTGTGATTTCCTAAGCTACTTCTTGTTATTATTACTAACAGCAATAACAGTATTGACCAACTTCAAAAATAATCCATAAAATCTTAGGCTAATTGAGTTTATGATGTTATTTGCAATATTAGAGAGCTCACGTTCAAGGAAATGACCTCAGTGACTGCAGATATAACTTTGTATGTCCTTCAATTGCTCATTATACTCTGTACAGCTTAGTAAGAACTTGGTCATTATCACAGAGGAATCAGAAACATATTCCTTGAAATATTTGTCCATTTTTAAAAAACAAAAAAACAGTGACAACATCATAACACTTTCTTCAGAATCCATTGCTTTCATTGATCATCTGACAAATGAAGTGAAAATATATTCAGGTGCTTGGTGATAAAACATTTTAATAATAAAGCCAATCTTCAGACATTCAAATTTTAATAATAGCGTTGCCATCAGTATACTACATTCTTCGACTTGCTGTGAAGTTTACAGATGCTTGAATTTCAAGTAAGAAATCCAAATAGGCATATTTTAACAATAGTTATTTAGGCTTATGGATTCCATTATTTAATAACTTTTTTAGCTGAAAAATCATGTTCAGGGCCAGAGCTGATCTCTCCCAGGACAGATGTTACCACTTGAAGATCCTGACAGGGATAGTCCTCAAAAAAGCAAGCAACTATAACATATTAAGTAATTCCACTCTATAAATACATTTCTTTCATCCTTGATTACCAGGCTGTTTAATTAGTAGCTAAGGATTCACCATCTCATAGATGAAAAAGAACAGATACAATCACTTATATGATAATCAAACATGGTGTCGTTTTCCTCCAGATATTAGAAGCTGGCCCTCTCATAAATTGAATGTGGTGAAAAAGGTATATGGATTAGATTATTTTCTGTTGTATAGTTCTCATTAACTTCAGTATTGATTTTTTACCAACTCAGGATATGACCAAATGCTTTTAAAATAATGCATTACAGTTCACCCAAAGTACATTCTCTTAAACAAAACAGCATTTCATTTTGAACGGATGGACAAAGCTTTCTTTCATGTAGAGCAAAAGAAAAACTTCAATTTAAATGTTCAGAACTGCAGGCATCAACAAGTAAAAGGCGGCTTAAAGTTGTATAGTCTAGTTTTATCTCAAGAAGTATTCATTCTCCAGCAGTTCAGTTCTTGCTAGTATTTCTATGATTCAGAAACAAATTGTCACACCATGGTTTCAATGGAATAGGGCCTTTATAATCCATACAGGAACAATAACTATTTCCTCCTACAAAGTAAGCGGTTTAGAAAGAATAACCCAATTATGCAGAATTATAGGGTAACTTGGTCTATGCACCTCATGCATCATGAAAGCAAACAAAAAGCACACAATAAAGAAAAATGAAACAAAAAACAGTGAAGGGACACAGGCATGAATCTGTAGTTATGAACAGACTAAAATCAAAACAGAAGCAGAACTTGGACTTTTCCTTACCTCAGGGGATAGGAGAAACACGATGCATGCCTTGGACATCTTTTCTCGCAGTTATTTGTAATTCTTTGAACCTTTGTAGGTAGTTGAATACCTTCAAAAATTCAAGTTATGTCAGTATTTTCCATGACAGTAGGTATCTTCTGCAAGTCTTTGTATGTTGGGGGTACAACAAAAAAAAAAGTGAGCTAATATCAGGACTAATTAATCTAAGAACTAGGCAAAATATTTCCTAACATGGTCTCAAAACCAGTACTTCCTGGCAATAAGAATTACTGATTGATGTGTTCCCACCCAGAACATGAAGCAGCAAATCCACAAAATGATCCTAAATCCAAAAGATGAGCCCAGGAGGAAAGAGGTAATTTGTATACACATGACCTGATGGTGGCTACCACTGCAAAATATTCAGTAACCTCTCAGCAAAGCTTATCATTCTTTTGCCCAGTGCTATACTAATACAGTCACTTCATTATTTTGGTTCAAAAAACAGTTCACACTGGCCTGCAATGTATAGTAGAAATATATTCTTTGTTCCCCAAAGTTTAATTAGCTGTTCCAAGCTATTGTGGAAGAACATGGAAGCTGAAATTAAAACAGTATTTTTAAGCAGTATCTTTATTCCTCTCCCATTCTTTAAACACAAAGGGTGATTCCAAACTTCCCTCCCCAGAACTGTCTTAAAAATTCAGAGGAATGAGGCAGAATAGACTGCACAGATATTAGACTTTTTTTTAAGGTGTTGACAGGATATTTATTTTATAGAAAAACAGTTAAGTTCCTTCTTCACTGTCTAAACAGGTGGAATTCATCAGAAGAGATTTTCCAATTGTTGGCAGTTTGACAATTTGCAATTTCAAGTCTATTAATTAAAACATTAAACTACAAAAAAAATTAAAATAGCTCTCATGGGAATAACCACATTTCATTATTTATGTAAAACCAGCACTTTATAAATATTGGACTGCAGGGATACATCAACATATGTCAAGGTTTTTATTCATCTGAATAGTCACTAATTATTATTAGGATTATCTTTGATCTATTTTGATCCTAACAGGAAACAAAGCAATCAATGTCAAAAATTCCCCCAAATTAATTCCAATGGGGTTGACTTGCCATAGTGGCTGTAATTTTCAGCCTTAGATCACAAAATCAGCTGAAAAAGGGGTAATTAATCCAGCTAAAGGATGGCTTAGTTTCTAAGTCAGTTTTCTCTTCCATTTAACCAACACTCCAAGGAGCGAAGGCTGAAGCAACGTTTCTAGTGGCCACTGTCTGATTTCTGCAAGCTATCTTTGCCAAACTGCACACTGGTCTGGATTTGCTACCAGAGCATGTCCCAGGGTATGAAAAAGAACTACCTGAATTTTCTCTGTTACTGAAGAGGACGTTTAGGAATCTGTAGGCACCAGCATTTCTATTTCTGTGTCTAGGAATGCTCAGAAACGTTGCAGTTTGAACAACAGCACCCATCCCACTGCCTACAAGGCACTAAAGGCCATGAACCACGTTCTGTGCCACCTGCAGCTCGAGCCAACCAGCACTCACAACTGAAACAATGTTCTTTGTTGGCAAGGGTTAAACAGCATCTCACCTGCAATTAATTCACTTCTCTGTTCAAGGAAACAAACCTTTGCACCCCCTTTACATCTGTTTTATGAGGCAACTCCTTATTATGAAATACATATACAGGAATAGGATGACATAAATTGAGTAGGACATTTCTGCTGTGCCAGGCAAGTGACCACACTCATAGGACAGGTGGTTACCTTCATTTTCTTTCTGTGCAAAGATAGGATCAATTCACGCATTTAGAGACAGGAATAACTAGGTTCTGCTTCTTGGCCGTAAGTTAATTTCCTTGTACATGCTACAGTAAAACTCTTGGACGTACCCCCCGGCTCAGTCTCTAGCCTGTGACTGAGTTGCTAAGTGTAATGGGTATGTACCTCTCCAGAAATTGTAGACATCAGACTCTAGAGTTATGCCACAGTATTTAGATACATAAAAGTTAGTTATAAGCTGCCTCCCTTGGAAGACTTATCAGTGCGTCCTGTTATGTTATTGCTAAAAAATATCTAAAAAGTATTCTTATATAATAAATAATAGTAAGAATATACACATATCAAGCTGAACTTAAATATCCAGGGCACAACGGTTAGTACAGTATAGGGAGAAAATAAGGAAAATAAAGTACGTTACATATAAAACAAAAATATGTAAAATAATAATTATCATTTTCAGATTTCTACATTGTCTTATAGCTAAGCCCCAGAGCTACCATCACTGGTCTATTCAGAACTATTCAGAAAACTGAATATTTTTCCAGAAATGACCATTCAGTCTCAGATTGATTTATTTTATTATTTTTACTGATTTTTAAGTTTTTAGTAATCCTTTGTCTAATCCTATGAGAGTTCGCTGACTCTAAATTGGAAAAATTAGATTTCTAGTAGTTAGAGAAAACCTGCCAGATTCTTGTTTTCTCAATCTTCATATTGGTTTAAAAGAAAGAAAAAACTTCTTGTAGTAGCATTAATAATTTGTTCCTTTGAAGATAACAGAAGAGGGACTCTTCTCTCCCCACCTCCACTCCCCAGCCCCTTTTTCTCTTCCATTTTCATCCTCTGAAATTGAAGCACATGCTTTTATCTAGATTCAAACTGAATCCCAGCTGTTGGGAAGCTCAGGGAATATTTCCAAATTCTGCTCAGCTTCCTTAATTAAACTTGTTCAACCTAGAGAAGCATCCCTATGGGAAACAGCTGTGGCTTTATTCAAGGTTAACATTCTTTTAACCTCCTTCAGAGCCAGTTATCTTGTTCTACTGGCCTCCACATTTTGAATAAGGTCTTACTAGCACTGATGGATTACTCCAGCAAAATCTCTTCTAGTTAAAAGCATTTGAAAGACACCCAAGGGGAGAAATAGCATTAAAGCAGAGATTTATCTATTTATTGCCAGGCAGGGACTCCCTCAGAAAGAAGGGTATCAAAGGTAGTTAACGCATTCTTAGAAAAGAGGAAAAGACAATGAAATCACAAATTTTTCATGGCACTTCAATCAAGAAAAATGTTAGTTTGAAGCAGAAAATTAGAGTAGATTATATACAGACAATCATCACTGCAGGATGCTTGCACAAGAATGAAAAAGTTAAAATGTATATGTGAGTCTGTTACTACACATAGTCAAACCTGTAGGTATTCTAGACAGAGCCTGTATTTAAATTCTATTCAAGAAAAGGCTTAGATATACTTGCTTTACTTAGATGATTATGTAATTGTGGGAGAAAGACCATATTCTAATGCAAAGCAGTACTTCTGTGGGATGAAAAATGAAATCAAAATAAGCCCCCTGTAGTTGTTAAGCAAGATATAATAATTACATCATTTGTATATTTTAGTCTTAATGAAAACAGTGATAACTTGACAATCTGAACATCAGTAGCATGCAGTTAAAGAATGTTTATAACTGTATCATTATCCAGAAATTGCAAAAAAATATAATATACTTGGTGAATTGCAACTGATCAAAATAGTTTTGTCAGTAAGACTTTTGGTATGCTAGTTAAACTCCACGTGAAATCATGAAATTTTTCCATTGATTTCAGTAAGAGATGAAGTGGGTCCATCTATAGTGACTCCAATCTTTTATGAGGTCCAGAGCCAGTACTGTACTGAAGTAATTGACAGCACAGCTGAAGAACAAATGTCACTTTTTTTTGTAAGGCGAGAAGGTAATGTTCTTGAATGAAAATACAAATATGAAATACTCCCATCAGAGTTAATAATAAGAATTTTCTCTTGCAACTGGACTGGACAAACTCAAGACAGAAATCAAAGCCATAGGTCTCCCATAGCTTACACAGACTGTTAAAAATAGTATATTGTCTCTAGCTAGTGTCATACAACCAGCACATCCATCTGCCTTTACTTCAATGAGCAGGTCAGTGGATAACTCAGGGACTGAGCCTGTTTTCTATAACAAATCAGCTTATCAGCTCAGTCCCAGCTTCTGCAGACAGTGTTGCTAAGCTTAAGAAAAAAGACAGTAACTATTTCAAAACAGTGTTTTTGTCCAGATGGAGATCTACGTTTTCTGGTGTTCTATACATATATTTAAAAAAAAAAAAGAAAAAAAGAAAAGGTTTCTCTTTAAGAAGAGAAGTCACAGTAAAAAGCCATCCTCAAAATAGCACATTCATCTTCACCCTTTCTTGATGTTGACACAACAACCAAACAAACAAACCTGAAGCCAGGTTTAGTTTCACAGTCCTATACAGATTGCCTTACTAGTCACATAGAGAGTTTGAATGAAGTTTTCAAATAGCTAATATATAGTGGCCAAAGTATCCTGTGAATTAAAAAGAATTAGTAAGTGCCCTCGACAATCAGTCTGTAAACTGTCATGAATATCAATTCCTCATTCACTTCAAGGGCTTGCAGATGTCACAACAATCTCATCATATTAACAGAAAAATTCTGTTGAGATTATCTATGTATTTCATTGTTAAGATGAAATGAAACAATGCCTATTATAGTCTAAAGAGACCTGCTCCTACTATATAAGATTACTGCATCAAAACTACTGGAATTTGCAAACCTACAAAACCAAAACAACTTTACAGCTATTTGCTATAATTAACATAAACTAATTATTATTTGCTCTTTTATATGTCAAGACAAATTTCTTGTGGGTGATAGTAAATATTATTTGCTGTTCAGTATAACTAGAAAATATTTTTTGTCCATAACAAACATTTTTACAGTGCCATTGTGTTCAGTTTCAAAGCATGGAGGAAGATTAGTGGACAATTTCATGTTACAATGAAGTATTTTGGATTTATTTCTTATTTTTAAATTCTTGAAGTGCATGTTTACGTATGTTTATTTTATAAAATAATTTTGGTCAACAGTGATAGTTAACAAAATTATCTGCACAGTTCTGCTATGTAGGCAGGCACATTTTGATCTAAACTCTTATACTTGCAGTAAAATTTTCATACCCACATTCTTCAATATTGCAGTTCCACCATCAGCAGCAGAAGCAAAGAAACATTAATTAGTCTGTTCTTTGAGATTGCTTCTTTTTTGAAATCTTTTCTCTTTCCAGCTGATATTTATATCATGGGTAATGTCATGTGAGTTAATGTAGCAACAGATTGTTCTGCAGCAATCATATTTTCAAGTTCTTTACTTCTTACCTGCTAATGTATCCTGCTATCAGAGAGACTGTTGCAGCTGATACGGAGATGTTTGATACAGTCTCATGGCAAATTAGGTGATATTTCACACAAAGCAGCACTAGCCAGCTTGCAAGAAATGCTAATAAAAGGATTAATTTCCTCTACTTTGTTAGTTTTTATTTTTACTGTGTCAAACTAATCATATATGGAACAGTGAAGCACTATCTTATGAAGCAAATCAATCTCCAGCTTAGTTTAAAACAAAAAGATGGGAGGATATTCTTTTTCTAGAAAGTTGTATACCAAATTCTAAGTGCACTCTTCCTACTTTTGATGGGTTAATCTCTTCAAAGAAAATAAATAAATAAATAAATAACATAAGAATTTTAAAGTAATTTGTAAAAGAAAGCCTAAACCAGATGCAGTTCTCAAATATACTTGTTATAAAGTGACAGGAAATGCAGACAGGGTATTCATCATTTGAAATTTAACCATATAGCGCATGTTCTCTTCAGATTCTTCTATGGATTCATGTCAGTACATCAGTGGTAAAGCAGTTTACCACTTAAAAATTTGTTATAAAGGCACATAATGCATTCATTAACAGCTTCTAAATTCACTGAAAGTAAACGCTAGTTCTGCAAGAAAGGGATACTTGGAAATCAGGTGGGTTTTTGCAGTGAAATTTATGGCAAGTACGTAAAGCAGCTGAAAGGTATTTGGGATGCTTTAAGGTCTAGGACTTCATCATTTGGCATGTTTTTAAGAGAGATTTCACAAGGAAGTTTCCCAAAAATGACAAAATAATATAAAGCTCAGTAGCATAGGATATTGCAAGAAAATATCATGTCACCATATGATAACATGGTGAAAAAACAAAGACAACTAGCAGAAAGAAGGAATGTCAGCATTACTCAACAAAAACATCACACTTTGTCAACAAGTTCCTCAGAAGCAGTATGTATATCACTCTATATGGAAAAAGCTTACCTATCGAAACGTCAAGATTTCTAGAAATCTAGCGGTAGAAATCCTGATGTTGGCACTTTCTTCAAGCCAGTGAAGCTCTCCTGAAATCTGACGTAGCAGAATTTCTCAGACCTGAGAAAAAAGATCCACATAAAAACTTTGGAAGAAAGAAAAATCTAACATTAGGTCTCACTAAAAAATAATAAATGATTACACCCTTTCTCCACTCTTAAGCAAAAGCAAATTAATAGTGCTCCTGCAACTGTTCCAGAAACAGTTGCCAGATGTAAGAAATTATGACTTCCCCAGAATAAGGTACTGCAGTTCCAAGAAGAATCAAGAGGTAAGTTTTGCAGTTGTCGCATTCTCTTGCATCTTGTCTGTCTTCACCTGTACCCAGGACAAAAAGATTACTCAAAATGTCAAGTGTAAACAGCTTTGCCTTCATGTATGTCCACAGCAACATCGCCTGAAAAGACAACGGGAAAAGTGAAATTGCAAACTGGAAAGAAAAACAATACTTTAGAAAAATATTATCAGATCAAGTAATGCTGATCATTTCACAGGTGCTGAACATTTTTAACTCTGCCTGGACCATAGCTCTTAGAACCACAGACCAAGCATGTTTAGTGATAAATGCTCTAGGCCTCATTTGGCGTCAACTGATGAAACAAGTTTTTAAGCTAGGATTATAGGCTGAACACTAACAGTATGATCCTAGGGACAGTGTGCAGGATTTTACATTTCTGATCTCGTCATTTTTTAACTAAAAAAATAATGTCCAAGTCCTTAATAATCAAACAATGTTCTGGGTGGGTTTTTGTTTGGTTTGGCAATTCAACCCCAGCCTTTCACAGCTGGGAAGTAAATATTCTGAAGAACTTGTTCATATGCCTTAGCATGTAATTGCTATGGGTTTTTTTTGTTTGTTTTGTTTACCTGGGGTTTGATAAAGCTGTTGTCATTTTATACCGTCAAAAATCATTGTTTTCTTTACAGGCATCGTTATTACTAGGGTTTTCTTTACAAAGACTGCTTCTGTCTCAAAATTTAAAAACTGATTAGAAACAGTGAGAAAACAAAAGAGATAAATAAAAACATTTAAACAATTATACTGCTTCTTTCTATAGAAATGTATTTCTGAGGTAAAGAGTGTTTGAATAACGAGGAATTGCATCCTCCAGAGAAGAGAGTCTAGAAATGAGAAGGCAATGGGAATTACTTGAACCCAACTAAGGGTTATCATTACCAAACAAATTTTGCTATTGCAATAATAATTGTCGTCTAGTTCCTAAGTTTTAACTCTACAAACCACAAGAGTTAATGGGTAGACTGACGATTGGAATAGGAGAAAACCTTTAGAATATTAGCATTTTATAGGAACAATGACCTTAAGACCAGAACATTTTCTAGGTATTAGAGCCAGCGCGCCACATCTAATTAAATTAAAGCAAGCCCCAATCCAATTAACTTTGATTTACAGAGTTTAATGTACCTTTTTTGCATATCTTTATTTCATAAATTACTACATTTCAGCAATGTATTTTCTATTATTATTTTATTCTTGTTATTATTATTATTCCATTCTTATTTCATTTTCAGCAGAAACAAAAACCTCAATGGTCCAGTGCTCATATGCCTTTTTATGTAACAGTTTGAAAGAACAGAACATAAAGCTCAGTGCAGTGAAATTAATGTAATTTAATTCAAGAAAAAGCTATTTTTCTTTTTAAAAACTGTTTTATGTGTGTTTATGTTTACATTTTATTTTGAAATAAGACTCAGTGTAACATGCATGGTCACAAAGCATTAAAAATATGCAGATTATTTCAAGAAATAATTCATTGTTTTCCATCATGCAAACAAAAGTATTCGTAGATTGTATTTGAAATATTAGCAGGTTTATTTACATATTTGAGAAGCAAAGAATTGTTTCAATTTTACATAAGATTAAGCATAAAATTTGAGTATTTTTTTTTCCCCTCCAGTATTTGGAATGTGTAAGATATTCAAGAATAGGTATAATTAGCAAAGATAGATGAATGCTAAAAAAGGTTAACAACATTTGAAAACTTATCAAGATAGTAGACTGCTGTAGCAGTAAAATTTACCTATGGATAGCTCTGACAACCTGTTAATCTTGTCTCACGTATTTTAATCACAAGTTTTGAAAAGTAACTGTAACAAAAAAAAAAAAACACCAAAAACCCTATAAACAGTTAAAAAGCCGTCTTCCTCCTTTTTTCTTTTATAGATCAGATTTTTTTTTGTTGTTGTTTTCTTTTTTTTTTTTTTTTTTTCCAAATCAGATAAAAGTGACCTATTGATGCACATAATTCTCACGGGAAAGCCACATGAATTTTTAATGCAAGAAGTTTTCTGAAGTTCAAGGAAGAAATAATTTGGTAAAATTCCTAACAAGAAGACATAGTATGATCCCTCTGGAAGACCAGATGCTCAATTCTTACTCTGAACCATCTCAATATTCAATGCTGTGTTAGTCTATCAATAAGTTTTGCAGCAGAGTAACACAAATAGCTCATTGTTCACTGAACCATGAGAGAAAGGCTAAGTCATAAATCCAGAGGTGAGGTACTTCATTTAGGCTATGGAAGAAGCAATGTCCTCTTTGGACTAACTATAGTCAGGCAGAACAAAGAATTGTCGTTTGATTCTTTTGCATCATAGGTGACTGCTCAGACTACCAGGAAAATGATCTAACGTGCCCGTTTCTCACATTTTATGGAGTTGAAAAATCTATTCATTTACAAATTTGATGTGCTTTCCCCACTCCTTTTTCTTTCTTTTTTTTTTAAACTTCATCAGTATAACTCTGCCTAGTTGTACTGCCAAAAATTGATTTCTCAGCTGTAAGCATACACGAAGGTTCATAACATGCATTTAACTTTTATGTTTGCTAGCAAAATGGTAGCATTTATAAAATCCATACTGGAAACAAGAAAGGGGAAAAGAAGAAATGACTGGTTTTGTAATAAATTGAATTTAAGCTAAACCCATAAAAAGCCTCATTTCTACTGATTATATTCTGTACCATTTTAGAGATTAGGACTGAATGCAAGTTTTTATGCAGGATTATATAAACTGACAAACTCACAAAACTACTCTACATAGAACTGTTAGCATTAAAAATAAGTACTCCACAAACACAACAAAACGCATGCAAGAAAATTCTCTGGCAAAACAATAATAATAATAATGACCTCCCCAGTGCAGTAAGAATAAGAGAAAATAAATCACAGAAAGGAAATCACTTTCATGGAAGGGGAAACAACTACTAAACCCCAAAATTTCCCAGCCACACTCTCATGTACAATTTTAAACACCATAAAATTGTATGTATTCTTAAGGCTACCTTGCATTACATTCCAAAATTAAATGAAATATAACTAAAAAATAAATGTTTGCTGTAAGACTGCTACTCTTTGATTTTTGTTTGTATGTTAGTTTTTGGATATCATAATTTCCATATAGAGATAATGTTCTCAGTAAAGCTGAAACAAATCCAGCAAGGATTTTGGTCAATTTTTGGATTTATTTTAAACAATGATGTCATGAAGTGGCATCACAACAACCAAACATCTATTCAAGAGTCCAAACCCACTGGATACGTTAGTACCTTATTTCTTGAAATTTTCTTTGAATATAAAAGTGGAAAATAATTTTACTAATTTTTAAAAAGGTAAATAAGCTCATTGGCAAAAAAAATCCAAGCCAAACTAGATGGAAAATCCTCCTTCACATTCTATTAATATTGAAAGAAAAGGCCAAGTGCCAGGTCCTGCACTTTGTCCACAATAACCCCATGCAATGCTATAGGCTTGGGGCAGAATGGCTTGAAGACTGTGTAGGGGAAAAGGACCTGGGGGTGTTGGTTGATGCTCGGCTGAACATGAGCCGACAGCGTGCCCAGGTGGCCAAGAAGGCCAATGGCATCCTGGCCTGTATTAGAAATAGTGCAGCCAGCAGGAGCAGGGAGTACATCCCCCTGTACTCAGCTCTGGTGCGGCCGCACCTCGAGTACTTTGTTCAGCTTTGGGCCCCTCACTACAAGAAAGACATTGAGGCCCTGGAACATGACCAGAGAAGGGCAACAAAACTGGTGAGGGGTCTAGAGCACAAGTCTTATGAGGAGCGGCTGGGGGAGCTGGGATTGTTTAGTCTGGAGAAGAGGAGGCTCGGGGGAGACCTCATCGCACTCTACAACTTCCTGAAGGGAGGCTGTGGTGAGGAGGAGGTTGGCCTCTTCTCCCAGATAACTACTGACAGGACAAGAGGGAATGGCCACAAGTTGCACCAGGGAAAGTTTAGATTGGATATGAGGAAAATCTTTTTCTCTCAAAGAGTGGTCAGGCACTGGAATGGCCTGCCTAGGGAAGTGGTGGAGTCACCGTCCCTGCCGCTGTTCAAGAAGCGTCTGGATGAGGTGCTAAGGGATATGATTTAGTTGATTTAGTAGCTTAGTGGGTAGGGATGGTGATAGGAGGACGGTTGGACTAGATGATCTTGTAGGTCCTTTCCAACCTAGTTTTTCTATGATTCTACGAAAAAGTCAACTGATGTTATCATGAATAAGATAGGACTTCAAAGAGTTTCAGTGTTTCCACGTGCCGGTATCTTTGAGTCATTCAACAACAAATCAGCAACTCATGCTAAATCAGTAGGTATAAAGATTTCCTTTAAATTATTGTGCTATTCCTCTTCAGTTATTAGAACAATGATAGGTCAAACGTCAGTCAAAAAATATTTTGCCAATGAAGAGTGTGGTTTTGTCCCTAGGCTACCTGCATTGACAGACAGACAAGAGAGTAAAAAATGTTTGAGTAAAAATGTTTGAAAAGGGCAAGAAACAGAGGGTTGTTTCATAGCTATGCTAGGTGGAACTTCAGAAGCTACCACTTTATTTCTACAACATGATCCTATTTTTAATTTAAATATACAATACAAATATCTGCAGTAGCCTTTGGCTCTCTAGGACTTGATATTTTTTGTCCTTCAGTGGATGATGCTGAATTGCCAGCCTTATTGGAGAATCACATTATTTAAGTGTGCTAGTCATGGCTAACAACCGAGTTTAGAACATGAACTTTAGATATTGAGTTTTGAAAATAAAAATTTATTGACCTTAATACAAAGGTAACAAGAGAGCAATTTAATAGCCCTCTGGTCATTAAATATGCAGGAGGCCAAATTGCATGAATGACTACTCAGGCCTTTAAGTAAATAAAATATCTTAAACTCCTAGAAGTGACAACAGCTTGCCTGATACATATTTTCTTTTGCATCCACAAGATGCTGAAGATATCAAGATGCATCACCTTTCCTGGAATAAACCTACATGTCACTGGAAGAACTAAGATGAACTCTGGGAACTCTGAAACTTTATGCTAACCGCTTTAAGAGTCAAGGAAGTCTGCTACATGTTATCTACAGTAAAGTATGAATAGATTTACAGCATTGGCCTTAGGAGAAATAATGGCACACTAGAAAATCAGTGATATGATTTTGCAAGGTGCTGAGCCTGCTGGCCCAAGACCAAAAAAGCATTATTAAGTAAAGATATTCTGTTAGGCAAACAGTTACTTAAAAGCTAGATTTTCCTAAAGATTTCTTGGCTAGATTCAAAGGTATTTAAATATCAAAAAGGATCATATGTTTGTAAAACTGAGCAGATCTACTATGAAATTCTCATGAGGAACAGTAGTCCATTTGAAAAGTTCAGATCATTGAAACTAAGGCAGGATTAAAAAATAAAAATTCTATAAGAGCCCCCAAACTGTGTACTGGAAAAATAAATTTTGTAAGTGCACTAGAGGAAGGGGAGATAATAGGATATGATATTGCAAATAAATTCATAAAAATTCTTAAAAAAGGATTTATACACATAGATGTTTCTCTCTAAAGAAAGGAGAGGCAGAGGAAAAGAAAGGAAGAAAGGAATAGATCCTTTCCTGAGTAATAGGACCCTGTAGTCAGAACATTCATACAGCGTAGATATGTAGATTCAACTTTCTTTTCCAAACCAAGTAAACGTTTCTAATTCAGAGATATCTCAAGGGGTTATTTAAGTTAAGGAGAATTAACTTTCATAGGCTAAATAAATATATGAATAGTAAATAATTATATTATACCTTAAATCAAATGATAAGAAAAATAAAAAAAGTTTTCTATTCAGGCGTGAGCAAAATTCAATGAGATGCTTTGCTACTTTGTTTTTAACAAATTGTACTGAATGCCTGAATAGAAAGGAAAATGAAAGGCTCCAGTACTTTTTCAGTCTCTTTATGGTTCGGTATGTTCCAACAGTACTGTTCTATTTGTTTAAAGAAGTAAACCTTGATTATACATGCTGTAATATTTAATATTACAAATACAAAAAATATTAAATTATGTCTATTTACAAATGAACCGAAGTTAATACGTTTAATGTCTCACAAGAGCCAAAGCACTGTCAGATCGTTCTCTTCTCTTCTGATTTCTGCCTTTGACTACAGAATTATTACAAACTGCCTTGAGGCATACCTTTCCTTTTAATAACATGCAGAAAATACAAACCTTCAAGTGTAGTTATTGTTCAGTATTATGTAGAAGAAAAGAAGAATGTAGTTATTAAATTGTCAGACATTTAAATACACATAAATCATAACAAAGCTCATAAATTCTGTGCACCAGCCAAAGTTTACAAATTCAGAATAAGTTCCAGGACATAGAAACGTCTAAATGTCAAGGACCTAACTGGCAACCATGTGCATATATTAACATGCACACAAATCATCAAGTCAGCCTGAGTAGCTTTGAGTAAATTATTACTATTCAAAAATAAAGAAAACTAAAAGATTCTGGCTCAAAAGCAGTGATGGAAAGATATTTTTTCCTGAGGGAAGTCAAACACACAATAAGGGCTAAAATTCATGAGAACCACCATATGAGAACCAACCTAGCTGGTTTACATTACCCCCAAAGATAATTAGAAATGTAGCAATGGTAAAAACACAACACTTTTAGCTCACCTGGGAATATTGATATGTTTATTGTCAGTAAGATATACAGAAAAGTTTTATTTGATGTCCACTATTTCACTATCTAAAAAAGCTTTAATTATAATTGGCTAGAAAGGAACTGGATGTGACAGACGATGTAACACTGAGCCCTCTCCCAGTACATGAGCAACAAACAAAAGAGAATGTAGTTCAAATCCTGCATGAGTCCTCCCTATTTTGATGATAAGCTTCATTAACAAAAGATAACTTTTCCATGTGCATTGCCAGATTTCTCCAACAGTCACTACAAACTGAACGCGAAACCCCATTTTTTCCTTTTAGGCCTTGCACAAATTCTTTATTATCAGTTTCTCAGTGGTTAAAAAACTGCATGGTAAAGTGATTATGATTCTTTTGTTTTTTCTAATTTTACTGAGTTAAATAATTGTGTGTTTATAACCATATGGAAGAGAAAATTACATATGTGGCTAGACTTTCACTCTCAATAAATCTGTCAGCCTGCCTCACTAAGGTCACGTCACCGATAGGAAACACCAGACAGCAGAGGAAATCATCGTATGTGTCAGTCATCTCATCAAAATAATGACATAAACCACAAGATGTCTGTTTTATTAAAACTGTTATCTGATATTACCTAATTACCATGTTTTACGTTCAGCTGGCCACCAGCCTGTTTTCTTCCTTACTACGTTTTCATAGACATGGCTGAGAAAAAGCAAACCAATATCTCTGTTTAATATTTTTGTCTTTCTTAACAGGGATATCATATGTTGCATGTAAACTGTCTTTTAAACAGGAAAATACCTGTACAAAGGGAGTAGATTCATGTCAAGCTTAGAACACACTACCCTGTTTAGTTTAAAGTGGAAGATTCCACAACATTAGGACTACTGAACCTATTCCAACACAGAAAAACTACTAAAAGAAACTATCTCCAGTAAACAAGCTTTGCAAAATCATGCTTAAGAGAACTACTATGACTTTTACTACACACCTCAATCATAAGTTTCTTTTTTTTGTACAGGGTCCATTTCTTTCAATATCCAGAACCAGGAACCTTCCAGACATGAGCCATAGAAACTAGACCCAAAAAAAAACCTTTCCAAGAACCATCTTCTCTTGTTAATCTAGGAAAATGCAGGTTATTATTATTACGTGATCAAATAAAGATTTCCATACATTCCAGTGATTGCTCATATCCTTTACCGGCAAACAAAATATGTTCTCCCATTGCCATATTACATTTTACTTTTTCAAATATGTACTTATCCAAATCCGACAAGTATACACAATGCATAATTTGGTATGCAAAGAGATTGTGAAGGAATAAGAAAAAGGCTATCGAAATACAAGTGAACAAAATGCAGAGTTCTAAAAAAAAAAAAAAAGGCAAAAAAACCATACATTTTATCTTTTCAGTTCTATTTTAATACTGCTTTTTGTGTGGATAATGAAGGACATTTAAAGTTGGGTTGTATCTAATTACTGTAACATTCTGTTACTCCTGAAACTGTCATTTTAAGCTACAAGCTTATACAAGAAAACTCAATGAAAACAGTTTGTCAGTTTAGTAAAACCATCCCACTGATTTTTTTTTCCATGTCTGTGACAAAAATCTTGCCTCTTAAGTGTCTCTGTCAGCCATGGTGAACTTGTGAAAATACAGCAGTTGCAAAAGCTTGACATAGCAATCCATTCTTCTAATTTAGGTACAACTCAGTACACACTTTTCTACCCTTACTATGGTTTCATCTTTAAATAGTAGTATCTACAGCAGTAAGAAAGGCTGAAGATGTAAATACAATTGAAGAAATGTAATGACAGTCTCCACTTAGAAAGGACTGAAGGCAGATTAGTTATAGTAAATGAACAGAGGAGGAGGAGAGAGGTAAAAATAATGAAGTTCAAATTTGGGCTGTACTGCACAAACATCCTTTCCCAAACTAAGATATATTGAAATGTATAATGATTACCTAAAGCATTCACAAATCTCCCCACATGTATATAGATACGGGTGCATGCACACCACACACACAAAAAATTACATAAACTCTAAATGGATAACTGTAATTACAATTTTAATTACAGGATGTGAAAACTCAATGCATTCATCAATCCATCTTCTAATCGCTTTAGTTTCCTGACTTCCCAGGAATCACCTAGACTGAAAACTGTTGAAGGAATGTATTGGATACACTATGTAACTTATTTGATACAATACGTAATTTCCCATAAAATACTAAATTAATATGAAGATAAAAGCTGTCTAGTAATAACGAAGTTTCTTTTTTATTCTCCACATTTGGTGTCTGCTTTCCTTTCCACTCTCCCTCCCCCACTGGATTGAAGTTCCTTGTCCTGCTTCCCCCTCACTTTCCTCAGTCCTCAAAATTTTTATTATCCTTCCTTTATCCATAAAGGAAAATGTACATTGAATGAGCTTTCATTTGCCTCTACGTCTGTTTTGTAGAGAAGTTTGAATATGCAAAAGTGGCTGACAGCAACAGATCTCTACAGATCTCCCCAGGACAATCTAAATGCAAAGACTGCACACTTCGAACATTCACTTGAAAACGTGAAAAATTGACTGCTCTAGGTGAAAGATGCCAGACTCAATAGAAGAGCGGTAAGAAAAGTGACAAACTTTCCTCATAACTGCAACTGTTTACATCACCCATTGAGAATTAAGACAGTGTTCGTTTGTCTTTTCTAACAACTTACTTTCCTTCACAGGACCAATAGTCCTATCATTACCATCCAAAACCATTCACAATCTCAAGTATTTAGAGATATTCGCTTTTCTGAAAAAGAAAGTAAGCTTTATTAGCTTAAAAAAATAAAACCCTCTATAAGGAACAAAACATTCTCTAAGTGGCTACAGAGATGGAAAGCTTTTAAGAAAGCTTCATAAACTTGCATGTGAATGCTGTCATTGCTACTATTATGCAAATGGATGAGAGAAGAAATTAGTCAATTTTTTCAACAGTAGCTAGTGACAGTGCAGTGAAGGAGAGGGAAAAAAGTTTCAGAGATGTTAAGAGATATAAAAATATAAATGGAATAAAATAGATGAAAAATTTGCAGATCCCTTCTAACAGCAATATAATTAGGTAATAAGAATATAAAACTTGATGTGATCAAATGCGTTCTGAGTTTACATCATCATTCTTACAAAATGCTCAACCATACATTGGTTAAGCCTACACAATAGTCTATATATTCTAACAATTATAACAGTTACAATTGATCATATTTGTATTAATTAAAAAAAATTTTTCCATGCAGGGAGTTGTAATTAAGAAATTTAATTACCTTTATATTTAAATATCACAGTATCAATGACTTCTATGTTTCTTGGGAAGTGCATAAAAATACTTTTCCTACTTGTGATATGTTTGCTCATACTGATCAAAATCAGGATCATACAGCAAAGGAAACTGAAACAGAAACCTATGAAAGTCTCATAGCACATTTGATGCAATTGTTAGAGAAATCCCGATTTTCCGAAAGTTGAAGTTCCGACATTGACACTTGCACCTGCTGCATCATTTCTCAAGTAGTTCTGGAACGGAAAATGTTTTGTTATACTAATAAATATTGCTGGATATTTTATGTCACTACTGCTGATCATTTTAACGTGGCAGTTGAAGCTAACACCACCTTATATTTTGCAACAGCTTTACCTTATTTCCCACCTTTCCACATGTCAAAGCAAATCTTTTTGACAGTGTTACAGAATGGGTGAGGCTTCTGTGGGCAAAGCAGAGAAATGTTTGGACTGTTTCTGGCAAACATTCTCACACTGTGGGGAGCCACCCCAAGCACAAACCTCTGCTAGAAAAAAACACAAGCCTAGTATAGTAGTGGGTCCAAGCTAATTTTATTAGCTAGAGATGCTGAATGTTCTTTCTCTGTTCCAAGACGTCCAATTTAGGTTGGTCATTTCATATGTAACAGATAGTCTATATCTGTTACAAAAATACTGAAAATCACTCAATTTCTGCAGTAAGATCAAGACAAGACTCTTTTTTCCTACAGTCAGAAGTATTACTAGTTTACATTCTATTTAATACACGCTTGTGAAGATTCTAGAGGACCTTTCCCTTGAGTGGCTACACACGCACTTGTTCCATGTTATTAGTAGAATTAGATTTAGTAGAAATTCTAAGCATTCTATGGAAAATAGATCATTAGATTCAGACATAAAACTGAGAAAACAAGGATTCTCAGAGTCATCAGCAGTTGCCTCATAACAAATCTGAAAAAGTGCATTAGACGTGAAGGTATTGAGAACAAATTAGGCAAGATAGCAAGTTTCTGGCCTTCCATTCCCTACCCTCCTCAAATACATGTTTATATACTATCATCCATAAAGAAATGAGAATTTTCATGCAGAATGACTGTTATCTCATACTAGGAGAATAGAATTTATCATTTATCTTCTGTCAGTATCTTAGCTTTAAACTTTAGTAGGTGAAATATATTTGATTTTAAGAGGAATTAATTCACGTCTGTAGCAGGTTTTAACTTTTTTTCTTTTTTAATTGGCAGTAGATCATTTAAAATAGAGGAATATATTTAACACACCGGACCCATTTTCTGGTACAATGCCTGCTTAGCAATGTTTTTGATTTAGTATATTTAGCAATTGCAGCACAGAGCCAATTAAAGAAAGAAAGAACAGAACAAAAGCATATTCACAGGCTTGCCAGAAATAAAAATCTACACCAGCTATTGTTATATTTCTCTGATTTGGTTATCAACACACCCATCTTTTGGATTTCCTTTTACTAAAGGAATGCTGAAGCCTAGTATAACATTTTAAGCTTTCTAGAAAATAACAACATGAAACTTTAATATATTTCTCTAATAACTTTGAGTTAAATGTAGTAACTTGTGATCTATATTTAGTATTTTAACACTGCCTTGTTGTGAGAAAGAAATAACAACATTTAAAGCAATCACTGCTGACATCTCTGAACCAACTCTGTTTGTCCTTACGTATAAACAAATTCACAATAAATGACGTCATTTAGTATTTTCATTAAAGCATTGCTTTTAAAATCAGTTAATAAGCCTATTTTTATTGCCTTATTCTAATAATTGAGAATATAATAATTATGTGAAGCTGAAAAAGTATTATGTATATTAACATCTTGTTTTAGAGAGACAAAAAACAGAAAATTAACTTTTATCAAAATATTTACATTTTTATCATATAAATTATTGAAAAGCTTGTGTGTAATTTGTTTGACACAAATGATACCTTAGCATATTCTCTTTCTAGTAAATTCTAGTCTGACAGTCCTACGAATCCTCCCATAGTCAAGATATTCTGCTTCATTCTGATTTACTTAGAGACATACAGGAGAAACAAGTTCATTATCACCTGATGAACTAGGTTTAAAACTTGTCTTTCATACATCAACTAAGAGTGTTTGTCTATACCTGCAGCTACTACAGGCCAACAGCTCTGTTGGAGTTCTTTCACTTAATTACTTCATGAACACTGAAGCTTGTCTATCTAGTCCTTTTCAACACTTATTTTTCTGGAGAAACTCCTTTCCAAGTAGTCACTAATCCAGAAGAGGCACTCAGAACATGGTAAAGCATGAACCCATTTAGCAAAAATAGAGTTTATACAAGCAGAGGGAAGAAGGGTCTTCATTATACAGGTCAAATGACCTTTGTCCAAAAGGACAAGCTTGGAAAAAAAAGATGAGCATGTGCTTTGGCACTAGCACAGGAGACTTCAGGTGCTTGCTCGTGTCAATGTGGCACCTGCTGATTTAGTTCTCTGTAGTAGAACTTTTTATTTTCTCCTCCAAGACCTTCTGAGCAGCATCTCCTCGCTGTAGATTTGAGAACACACTCTGAAATCTGCATATAAAATGCAGCATTCAATATTAATCACAATGCATTTATCTAAATGAAATGAAAATTTGTTGTGTTTTTAATATGACAAAAAAAAGACAAGCAGAAAGCTTTTGTACTGCTTTTGGTGACTTGAGAACGTCTTCATTATTTTTGAGTTAATAATTTGTTAAATATGGGATGTACTTCATAAGAGGCAGAATACAAAGAAAAGAATATCCCATTCAAAACTAAGGAGGGTATTTCTTTCAACCCAAAATCTTTTATCATGCACCTGAGCTTTTATAAAGTGTCAGCAAAACAAACTTTGCTAACAATATGATTTTCTTATAAATATGTATGACTCATTGCTGAATTTTTGCTTTACATTTTAATCCTACACACACACATCAAGCAGTAGAGAGAGCCTAATCATTGTCACCTTAATGGCAAAAAAGTAATTCAAACATCTGCTGACCTTCAGGGAGAGGCTGGTTGCAGTTCTCACATGTCATGATCTTAGACGTGGCTACGGTAATTGTGGAAGGTAGTGTTTTAGGAAACTACGTGTTTCGCACGCCAAAAAAGAACAGAAGATATAAAAAGATGCCTATTAATAACAACATCTCCTTGAGGCTACCCAACACATCCTAACTTTTGACCTATTGTTATAAATGAGTGAACTGAGTGAAGCAGCAAAGGCCAAACTCAAGGTCACACAGGAAGCACTCTGAAGGCCCAAAGACTAAAAAAATTCATCTCCTTACTCCTTCCTTCATTCTTTGAGCAAATTATCTTCTGAATACATAGCAATAAGTCTTGCCTTTGTCTTCCACTTCAAACACTTCTGAGTGTTTTGATCTGTGAGAAATATGAAGTAAAGCAAGGCTAAGCTATTACTACACTACAAAATTAAGGAATTAAGGAAGTACAGAGATGTCCCCTTCATACAAGCAGCTACAGCACAGAAGAGTGCTAGGATCACATCAGCAATACAGTGGTAACAAAGGAAGACATACTGCAAGATGAACAAGAAAAAGGTGTTTATTGCCTATTATGTCTTATTATATTACTAAATGCATTACATATAAATTATATAAATATGCATCTTTAAGATAGATCTTGACCAGCAAGCATATCAGTGAGACAGTTCCTTCAAATTTCAAACTAAAGAGCAAAAGATCTGTTCTAAAGTAATCCGTAAAACCAATGTAAATTAATTCAAGCTAGAAGGGTCATTCTGCATATCAAAAATGTCTTTTTACTCTATTGCATTACAGGATAATTCTGGGTTGTTGGGCAATGATTAAGTGACAGAAGTTTTCAGTTAATTGTGTTGTTTTAAAAGGTTCACAAGAGCAGGAGAGATTAATTGATTTATTATTCAACGATGCTGCTATTGCTAATTAAATCTTTCTTTAACATTTATGTGAATGAGAGAGATCCAATTCTGCTTCCTTTTATCCCCTGTACTCATTGATAAAAATAGTAGTATAAATCTGTGTCTAAATTACTCTGTTTCTAAGAGTTGTAAGACCTTAGTAGAATCTTCTGCTACTTTTTTAAATCATATCAAAAATACGAATATTTTGGACACAACAGAACAATTTATTAAGAAATTACTCTTTATCTCAAAGGAAAACATTTCCATTTATGCAGGCATTTCCACAAACTTCAGTGAGAATTCTGAGATTTATGGCAGGTGGATTCCCTTTAATCTTCATTTCTACTTCCACTGATACCCCCCATGTATTCCCTGCTTATCACTGCCTTCAGTTTCAACCCACTAATTTAGTGCATTGAATATGAAAATCCATCTAAAACATATCATTGGAGTGGCAGACAATTGTTAACCAAATGGATAGCCCTGAAGTGCAGAGAAATTCAAAGTAAACTCTAGAAATCTATTTAATGTCAGTTTTCCACATTCTGGCAGACAAAGCCAGTGGAGACTATTCACCTGTATTGACTCACTCTCTTCTTCCAGATGAGCTTGCATTTTGCCACCCGAATTCTCAAGTCTGCAGCAGTGCCCCTAAAAGGTTTCTCACAGCATTCTCTGTCATTGTTCATTACTAACAGCTGATTATCCCCCATTTATTTTTAACTATTGGCCAAGCTACTGTCTTATAAAACCATAAGTGTTCATAGAAAAGTGCAATAAGAATTTAAAAAAAAAAAAAAAGAAGAGATAAAGTACATTTCACCGAAAAAGTAGACCTGAAATATCTAAAAAGATCTAGAAAAAATGGGATTCTTTTCCATCTGTCTGAAGACATGGTGCAAATACACGTCTGTGAATGTTCATTGTGCATGTGAAATGAATTTGGACCATGTCTCTTTTTGCAGCATCTTTGTTTTGTATCCTGTTGTGATTCACATACTGAATATATTCATAGTTCTTCCATTCCCACATGCTTTTTTTTTTTTTTTTTATATATATACACAATTTTGTTGCAAAATTAAATTACACATTATATTATTTGTTCTCAGTCTTGTGTTGCTCTATGGCTTAAGCATTCAGTGGTAGCACAGTAACAAGTAATATATACAAGAATGTGTTATCACTTCACGATTGTCTAAGAATGACAACATTCTTAATCTAAACATCATTTTACCACATAAGCGGAGGATGTATTTATCATTTATACCATATCATTTTACAGTATTCTGAAGAGCAGTTACGCTTTTAAGTGGCATTCTTCATGCTGTTTAACTGCACAAGTCTTTTAAATGCAATCTGTCTTAATGAACAAACCAACTAATGCATCATAGGATGCATTTATATGTAGATAGACGGAAAACAGAATATTAATAAAAATATCTTCAAAAATTATGACAAAAACATACTTTTGGTCATTTGCCCTACATCAGCTAAAATATTTTTTTTTTTTTTTTTGGTTGGGATTATTTTTTCCATCCTCTTTCCCCAAGTTATTAGTAGCACAGATGTTATCTTTTATCTAGGCTTCTGCTTCCTGTTTGCCAGTCACACTCACTTATGATATAGCTCAATTAGAGGAAGCATCTGTTTGAGTCTTCCCCCAGAGAAAAGATGTCCAGATTCAGAACCTCAGCTGCCTGTGTAACTTTCAAAGATTTTAAAGTTCTGATCTGTTACAACAATCTTTTCTCTTTGTGCTGATTTTTCGTTTGTTTGTTGTATCTAAATCTTTGGAACACAAATGAGTTGCAATGTTGTTTAATAGCACTGCTTAAGGTGTTATTTGTTTTAAAATCATGTTGAGCAAAACATTTTCATACCTTCCAAATAAATTTTTCAGAAACCGTATCTTTGCACATCTAGTTAAGTATAGAGAAAGCACCTTTATTCAAGGAGATACTGTCAAGCCTAAGACTAGAACAATAAATGCAATCCACAGATGTAATCTTCTACATCTATATTATGTTTATTTAAACCTGGAGTTCTGCCCCAGCTCAGCAAACCTCAATGAATCTCATTCTTTCACCAGTATTGAGGTATGCAAAGTCAGGGAGCCCATCCTGAGAACTTCAGAAGCAGTACACAGGAAATAAAAAATATGTCATTGAATACCAACAACCAGTCTTACTGTGCTCTCTTAGAAGTACTGCTTCTTGCAAGGCCTCAAGAATACTTACTTTTCTCAGAAAGTATTTTAAAGATATCAGACAAGTTAAACCTATTCTTCACCTTACAAATAAATATTTTTTTTAAAAGTACCAAAGAAGTCTGAGAGTGATAACATAAATTAGTAAAATATTAATTTCATTAGTCATAGATGCGAATTAGCAAGTAAAGCAGATTTCTTTTTTCTTAATAGATTTAGAAAGACTGTTTTGTCAAGATCTTAATTAGATCTTAGGAGACAGCCAGCTCATTAAAACTTTTTATGTTCTAAATACAACATTTTTATAAAAAGCTATTTACATATATTCATTTAACAATTAAATTCTAATGGAAATACAATTTTAAATGGAAAATATTATTCCTGAAAAATATCAGTACTTATGTGATACAGTACTGGGATTCAGAGGAACTCTTGTTTTCTTCCTCTCAAGTCTTAGAGTCTTACTTTATCATTGAAGGTTGTCTTCGAGTAGTTAATTAGTTTTGTCAGTCGACTGTCACAAATTGGATTACCAACATCTTTTATTTTAATTTTAAATCTCAGATCCTTCTGACTGAAATGGTGGGGAAAAGACAGAATAACATCTTGAGGTTAGCTGTGGGCATAAAAATACAGTAAAATTGATTTCCAGTGTTTCTTTTAATGTGCATATCTGAACAGTATTAAAGGATCAAAGCTCTGTCTATCATTCTGTTTTTAATATCTTTTTACCCATTAAAGATTAAATACTTCATCATTCTCTGAATACACTAGAGAGCCATACTGAAGTTTCTCATTAGTTGTATTAATAAAAGGTTTCTGAAGAACTTGTTGAGCTACTTGATAAAACATAGTAAGTTACTTTAGAATATTAGGCGGAGTTGATAACACTATTTATAAAATATCAAAGTGAACATCAATTCATTCAATTGTTATTAATTTTTAAAAGATATCATTTTAATTATTACTGTATTACATTTTTTCCCCAACAGAATAAATTTGTTTTAAGTTATTTTCAGCCAACTCAATTTCTTTCCTATTTTCAAAAGTAAATAAAGAAATCCATCTTTACATGTCTCTTTGGTAGAATGTATACACCAGAATCACAGAATCACAGGGGTTGGAAGGGACCTCAAGAGATCATCGAGTCCAACCCCCCCTCAATATATTATGAAAAACTTTCTTTTATATAATGTTTAAAACTTAAATAAACCCTTTAAGTCTTCAGCAATCACTGTTTTGAAAGCTGCCATTCTTTTATCTAGAAACTCAGTACGACTTTGTAGCAACACTGCTTACATTTTCTGCTGCTGTTAAAAAAAAAAAACACAGATAAAAGTGTGGTGGATGCTTAGATCACTGGGTTATCCTTGATGATTGCTTAGAAAAATAAGAAATTTCACATTGTTAATACAAATCCCTTGCACTTTTCAAATCAGAGAATCAAAATGCTGGCTTTTTTTTTTTTTTTTTTTAAATCTTAAGCAAGAATCATGATTTCTTTGCCTCACTCCATCCACCTACAAGTGCAGAGCTTTACATATAGGGAAAAAAAGTTTTCACAGGAAAAATAAACAGATAAAAGTATGCAAGTACATAACACTTAAGTTTTCAAATGAGATTGAAATAAAGTAACAAAAAAGGAGAGGGGGGGATGGGGGAAGATACATGATAGGCCCTTTCATAAGCTCTTGGCATCCACGGCTCTCTCTAAGCTTTCTTTTTTCACATTTCAAGAGCTCACCGTTATCTAATTCCAGCAGAAATAGCCCTTCTATATGCTTCAGTAAGGACCAGATGGCAAGTTGTCTGGAATTACTTAACTGGTAAATGGCACAAGCATTAAAGCCAATAACAATCTGAAAGTGCTCCTAGTTATACTAGAACAAAACTTTATCCAGTTTTCTTGTAATAACCTAGAATATTTGACTCAAAGACTATCAAAAACAAGGCTTTATTCTTTTAACTTAGGGACAGGTTAATCACTTCCAAAAAGTTACTCTATCAGAGTGATGACAATTTTCTGAATACAAAAGGTGTTTTCTCTGGTCAAGTATTTTCTTAATTTTGTTTTTGTCTAATTGCCACCTATGTGCCTTGTGAATAAATTCCTAAAATTACTGAATAGTTGAGGTTGGACTGGACCTCTGGAAGTCACCTCGTCCAGCCTCCTCCTCAAGCAGGGACACCTAGAACAGGCTTTCCAGAATTAAATATTTTTTCAAATATTAAAATGGACTTGACACAACTATCTATTTTGCCTCAGATTTTCCATACACCTTTACAACTATGACATAATAGAATATCAGTGTTGTTTTTTGTTGTTGTTGTTGTTTTAAGAAGAGTGGGAGGGGGAAACCAAAGGCTTCTCTGTATCTTTAAACCTTATTTTATTCAGGAATGGAGAAGGGTCAGAAAAATATAAGTCAAATATTACTTGAAGTCCAACACTAAAAAGTACTTCTCAAAAGTATTAATTCCCTCTCTGACTTTTTATACTGTCAAACTTTCCTCTACTACGTTTCTTGCTTGGAAGGGATTTGACAGAAAAAACATCAATAGGGGTTTGTTTTGGTAGAATTACTCAAGGTTCTTCCCACCCCCCCCTTCCAACCTGAAATTTCCATGCAAATTTCAACTTTCTGTTGCTAATTTTAGTGCTGCTAACCGCCGTGCTAACATTCAGCCAGTGGAAACCTGAGCACAGCAGGTAGAACTTATCCTTTAAGCTTCCCTTTCTTTCATGCTGCGCAATACAAGGTTCATTTTTACTTATTTCATTAAAGCATGTAAGACCTCATTGTGTAGTTTAATATTTATCAGAGTACATAATCTTCAAATATTGAAATTGTTCCATAGAAGGCTTTCCAGGGAATATTTATCTACAATTATCCCACTTTTTGACATGTACTATGTCAAATAAAATCCAGAAACTTTGTAACCTGCAGTGCAGAACATATCTATAAATGTGTGGAGACAAGAACTGACATGATTTCTAAGCATAACATTGTTTCATCTACTTCCTCTTACCTCTGTTCTCCATGCAGTAGTCTTAAAAAGAAAGCAAGCCATCAAGGTATGTAAAAACAGTACTGAGAAACAGCTGTCAATGAGAACAGGGCAGCAAGAACTTCAGTGATATCACAGCTCTAGGGCTTAGCTTATAAGTCAACACTGCTTGCTACCTTTCCGGACATCAAAAATAAGAGCTTTCTGAAACAAAATAATTACGTTATATAATCCACACTATATTTTTTGAATCATACTTTTCAGAATGTATTTCCTACCTAAATACTTTCATATCAGAGAACTAGATAAACTTTAAGGTGATTAGAACCACAAACTTGTCAAGGATCAACATAAGTTGTTAGATATCATTTAGAAAGATCCTTACTGGAACTTAGAATGTTCTAGAAGTATTGATAAAATGTCATCCTAGGTGTTTTAAAGATCCTAGCCACAGAATAGCAATGGTTACAAAAAGAAAAAAATGAAATATATCACTTGAAAACTGAAGAAATAAGGCATTTACATGTAAAGGGAAGATCAGAAGAAAAATTTTTTCTTTTTTAAAATATAAAAACGTAAACAAACTCTAAGATCTTACAGGCAAAATTATATCTGAACATCATTACTCTATATTATGCAGTAGGAAGTAGAAATAAAATACATACTGATCACTTAGCATATTTTCTAAATTTATTCAATCCATGTTTAATCCTCAGATTTTACATACAAATATTTCTTTCTTCAGATCTCAAGAATCCCTACAGAAAAAAGACTACGTAAATAGGGAAAAAGATAAGTATGAAAGCCTATCAAGTAGTTCTTTTCATTTCTTCTTTCTCTTCAGCTAAACTAGTGCTACAAGTTTTAAAGAGCACTACAGTTTCATCACCAATAATGGCATATTTGATGTTAAGTTGTATAAAGTTTCAATATGAAAGCATGCCTGGCCTGTAAACTGGAGGTCAACATACGTGGAAGGTAGAAAACAACGTGAAAGCAGTTCAGGATTTTCCAAGGGCAACACGTTTTAAGCATGGACTGTGCAGTCCTCCTCCACCCTCACCCATCAAAGGGTACCATTTTTTCCTCATCTGCCAGGTGTATTCCTTGTTGCTTAACAAGCAACATGCCTTAGCAACAGCCTTCCATACTTTGTAAGCACCTACATATATTTACAGGACACAGAGAGCCCTGTTCACTGCCTCCCTTCCCCTTTTATTTTTAAATCATATATTACTCTGCTATTTCCACCTCTTTTTACTTACCTTGTGTTTCATTCCCGTTCTTATAGAAGCAGGCTCTCCAATAATCTTATTTGCTTTCCTCTTTAGCAATCCTGTTGCTCCTTTCATCCTTACTCTTCTTTCTCTAAAACTTTCTCTTTCATGTATTCAATCACTGAAGTATTTTTTATTTTGTTGATTGTATTTTAATAGGAAAAAAATGTGTACGAGTATGCTCTTTAATTGAAGATTAGAGATTTAAAAAAATCTGAAGTATTTCAGAGCTGGTTTTCTCATTTAAATAAACAAAGAAAAGAATCTCAGTATTTGTTTTTTTCAGGATTTACCATCCACTGATATTACACAAGTTATCCAGAAAAACCCATTTCTTAACATAAAGTTCAAGGTGACATAAAGAAATGATCCTCATCAGATTAGGAAATACAAACAATTAGCATATCACGCTACCTACAAGTGACACACCATGAGAAAGAAAGAAGTCAGTGAATTATTAACTCTGTACACAAGAACTGGCTTCTATCAGTCAGATGGCTTACCTCAATCTTAAAGAAAAGATACAAAGCAGAAAAGTAGCACCACATTCCTATGTAGCTCATACAAGTCATTTTCTATCTTGTTATTCAAACATTAATTGTTAGTTCTTAGTTTCACTATTTTTACTGTTAAATCATCATGGACTGTGGGAATTCAAACTTGTACAGAAAAGATCACTGATCAAAAACCCCTTGACTTCACATGCCCAGAAAGCAATCTTGTTCAGCTGGTCTCTGGCCAGTAGCAGAAAATCAAACCTGAGCTTTCCCAGCTCTGCTCTTAAGCAGAGGACATCAGGGCCGATGAACGGAGCCCTGTCTCACACTTCTTGGATACTGCAAATGTAGATAATGAAGGTGAGAACAGCTAACATTCAGAGAGTTAGTACTTTCCACTTGCTTTGTAGTTTCAATAGCTCAGAAACATGTGGCCATCTTTTCTTCTGAAATGGGCTTGCTAGGAGTTTATCTAGGTTCTTCAACACATCATAGTTAAGAGTGCAGCCCTAACTTTGCTGCTTGCAATTTGTCAGCTGACAGGTATCTCAGGCAAGAAAGAGTGTCTTGCATTGGGACCTGATGCCCTGAAAAAGCTAAGTTGAAAGATGTTGCCAGAGATGATATATTCCAGAAAATACAAAGAAAAATATAGAGTTGTTGTAGTTACAGAATGGAGAATGATGCTTCATCTCAGAGCTTTGTATTTCCTATAAAGAAAGGAGCAGGCCAGAAATATTTAGAGGACCAGGAACTGAGAGAAGCCTTCCCAAAGAAATGTAAACCTGAGAAAGGAAACAAAGACCCGCATTGCCATAAAGTACCTCTAGATAATGAATCAGCTAAAGTTACTTCTCCGTGGCTTCAGTCATGGCCCACTGGAGATTTGGCAGTTTCCCATAAATCTGCCCCAGATGTCACTGCATTTAAGACAAGTAACAAAGATACATTCAACTTATTTCCTTTAGTGAAAAATGTCATCATTTGTTCTCAGATTTTACTGTAAAATGGAAATAGATTCTGCATAGCAAGCAGATCAGTCCTTGCCAACTGAGCCTTATAAATTCATGTTTTCGTTGTGTTACTCATTTTTCAGGAATACATTAGCAAAATTAAGTTTTCATGCATCTTGCAATTTTACAGAATAGCCTAAAGTCTGAAAATAGCTGTGTTTTTCAGACAGAGAATATATCACGTTCTCTAATTACTGGAGGATTTGTTATCTCCTGTTTGGTTTTTCTTATTCTTTAATTATCACAAAGGCAATATCTACGTGTATTACAATCACCCTGGCATACGGTAAATTAATTGTTACTTATCAAATGTTTTAGCAGAAATATTCTGTAAAATTTGGAATGATAAAAATTAGGTTTCAAAAAAAAAGTATCAACATTTAATTACAAATCTTCTGAGAATGTAAATTTGGGTAAATTTATACCGTGCTTAGTTTTACAGTATCACAAAACAAACAACCGTGACCAAACATGATAATTCCCAGACTTAAGTAGAAAATCCACTCTTTTAAAGTACTCTTTAAAAGTACTGAAGAAACTGAAACAATATCTTCTTGACTAGAATAATAAGTAGTGTTACACTTCCAAACTTTCTGCTGGCTTCTCTCTATTAAATGTAGCCATCTTTGGCAACTTAGGAGAAGGTAAGAGCCATTGACGTATTTATTTTTGTTAAATTATATTCTCTTTTGTATTAATACAGGATCATAACATTCTCACTTAAGCAGTACAACTGGATTGAATGACAGTCCTGAGAAAAGCTTCAGTTTTGTTCATTTTCTAATGCTTATTCTAATACTTTTAAAGATTGGGCTGCAATGTCTGATTTTTAGATATTGAAGTTTATTCTTTACTGTTTCTTCTGTGTGTTATTTCCTTAAAAAAAAAGAAAAGATGTGCAGGCCAACAAATCTTTTAAGTTTCCTTCTTTACGCAAAAATAAATGGCAAGCAAGGACAGAAATCAGTGGTGTACACTGTAGAAGGGAGATCAGCTCAGTCTGTCTAAACTATGAAAACGTGTAAGTTAAACATGCATGTAAGGGCTAAAATTCAGGGCTTCTTATAAATAGTATTTTTCATAACAGTCATTCAGACAAATTCAGACAGAATGGTGAATATTATTTTTCCTTCATATACGTATATTTTTCACTCTCAGACTATGTTTAGATGCTTTTACTTTATATTCCTTATTTTAATTTTGATTTCTCGTTAATAAAATTTATGTCAAAATTTGTATGGACTTCAGCATCCTTTGTCCAGGAGTAAGTCCTATTGGCTGAAAAAAGAGCTGAAAGAAAACTTTTTTAGGGTAGGATTTTCCTCAGAACAACCAAATAAATACCTACCAGCATTAAGATGGTTATTTTCTAGATCTTTTTTTTTCATAGTGAGAAATGACAGTTGAAGTTGAAGATGCAAATGAAATGTGAAGCTGCTGTGAAGTATCTTCTGAGCCACAGAGTGGCATCCTGGTGAAGTTTAAGGATACCCTAAAGGGTAGGTGGTTTACTAGTTGCTCTTGAGACTCAGACTTTGTATCTGAACTGCAAAGGTGACAATTTTTTTCAAGATATGCACCATCTACATACAAAAGCACAATAAATCTAGTTGAATTTAAAATTTCTTATCTTGTAACAAAAAATGCCTGCTTGTTAAGTTAAACTATGCAACTAATGCCACTGAACTGTCATTTAAAGAACCACTTCTCTCTCTCCGTCAGATTCATATCTGCTATCTGTAAATTTCATAATGCTAACTAGATGGATAGCAAAACTAGCACTCAGTCAAGGTGATTTCAGAGCCTCTTTCAGCAAATTAAAGCAGTACAAAAATAAACCAGACATTTGCAATTTAAAATACTGCTGTAGGGAAACTGGGGAAAAAAAAATTCCTTTAATTTCCCACTTCAACTCCGGGTTACTTGTATGGTCTTAAATCACGTCATATACAACACAGCATAATGCAATATGGCAGAAGCTGACCCAAAGTAACCCAAAGAATGAAATGCATCTGGATTTGCTATGGAGACAGAAACCACGCTGGTCATTTTAGGACATTCACACAGAATCACAGAATGGTTGAGGCTGGAAGGCTCTGGTGGCCATCTGGTCCAACTCCTGCTTAAGCAGGGCCACTCAGAGCAGGGCACTCAGGCCCACATCCAGGTGGCTTTGGAAGATCTGCAAGGAGGATCTACTGCCTCTCTGAGCAACCTGTGCCAGTTCTCCGGCATTCACAAAGTAAAGTGCTTCCTGATGGTCAGAGGGATTCCTCTCCATTTCAGTTTGCGCTCATAGCCTCTGGCTCTGTCAGTGGACATCAACAACAAGAGTCTGGCTCTGTCCTGTAGCCTCACTTTGAGTTGTTATAGATGTTGATGTGGTCTTCCTAAGCCTCTTCTCCAAGCTGAACAGTCCAAACTCTCTCAGACTCTCTTCATATGAGATGCTCCAGTCCCTTAACCATATTACTGTCCCTTTGCTGATCTCTCTCTGCTGTGACTACATTTGTTATGTATTCAAGTATTATTGGCATGAACTTCACGTTTATGCTCCCTGCTAATGGCTTTAGATCATGTACACTAATCCAAAGTGCTATTCTTTGTTTCACATTTTGCAGATTCGCAAAACTCAAGTTAGAGTCTTGCTACAGTATGCTTTGCTCAGTTTTGCAAGAAGTTTTAATCTTTAGGCTGCCCATGTCACTTTCTAAATCAGAGACATTTCATTATAACAATGACCTCTGAATCTCACAAAAGAATGTTGTAAGTTTTGTTTAGTATTCACAAACATTGTATACATGTAATAAAGTTCAAAAACAGCCGTCAGGATCAAACAGTGAAAGCAATAAGTCAAAGGACATGTACTTATCTGATGAAAATAATTTTGAAAGGATAGGGACAATTTAAAACAGTAGGAAAACAGGCATAAGACTACAAGAAGTAGTAACTGGCTAGTAATTGGACACAATTTAATATGAATGACCAACATCTGAGCCAACTTATACAACATGCAGTCCATTAATACACAGATTTTTTAGTCCTCAAAGAAATCACACAGCCCAGAGGTTATGGTCCCTGAAGATAAAATAGTTCGCAGAGAATGTCTACAAGACAAAGTCTTCCTGGCTATGCAGGTAATGACCAACCCTTATAGTAATGTCATTTCATCCCACAGTAAAAGAACTACTTTGTCTTTATTTGTAAGAAACTTATTAGATAATTACATTCACTAGGATCAACCACGAAGGACAAATTCTGCTAGCACTGGATCAACATGGTATGTGAAGCTTTTTACCCTTTGCCATGTTGTTGAATATTATGAAGTGTAAGGGAGACCGAATCACTGATAGGAAAACAAATAAGAAAATGCTAATCCTCAAATTAGGTATTTCCACAACAGATAAACTTACACATTTCCTCTCCAGATACTGTTCATTTCAATGAGATTTGAATCTGTGAAAAATAATGAACAGATATGAAGCTGTTCAACAATAATCTTATACAAAGTGTGTGTTGCTCAAAATTTGCCAAAGATCAACAAATAACAAATGTAATAAGTTGGAGATATAACCTTCTTAAATACAAGGACCTCTGTCAGGAAAATGAAGAATAATGATGCCAAGTCTCCAGTCCCCAGGATACAAGATGAGAGCATGAGTACTAGATAAAAGCTGAAAGGCAATGTTAATGCTTGTTATATGGGGGAGTGGACAAGGCAGGATAAGCAGTTTTTTTTTTGTTTTTTTTTTAGTTTTCTTTTTTGGGGGTGGGAGTGTCCTTTCAAAAATCGATTTTATTCAGAAATAGGTTTTATTTTTTAAATATATTTTCAAATAGACACAGATGTCCCAAACTTTAATGAATGCAGATATATCGCCTCTAGCTGAACACTGCAAAACCACTGTTAGCTTCATTTGCATTACCAACTACTCACTTGTTCTATATGTCCAAATGATATCTATGAAAGCTTTGAGGTCTTCATTTTTCTGTCACTGGCTGTAAAGATGAATGCCTTTTTTACTTTCAGCATCAAGAATATTTCCATATGCAAATCTGTGGTTTGTTCAAATTCATAAAGCTCAGTACAAAGCTTTTGCTGCTAGTAGGAGAGCAAGAGGCCCTGCACTGATTTTTTTTTTTTCTCCAAACTGCCTGGCCTCAAGATCTACATTACTACCACGTCAACAATTGTTTTTCACTATAAAAGCAAATGAATATTTTATAGTAGGAAGTACAAACACATTCTTCTTGTTATTGTATGCAATTTTATTATAAGTCCATAAATAACTTGGAAAACAAATATAAAATCAAAAAGGAAAAAAAAACAGCAACCTATCTCCAGCCAATCACATCTCACACCATTTTGGTACTGTGAGTTGAACTGAGCATAGGTTGGTACCCAATCTTCAGGAAGACAACATGAAAAACAGATTTAGCAATATTACAGGCCCTTACCCGTTGGGCAGGGATGATTGTTTGCCTGTGATTGGGGAGATTGCAAGGAACATACTGTGCTTCATAACAAATCTCAACACAGAATCAATAACTGAATTCTAAATTCCATCAAAAGCCAGGGACAGCACAAGTATTTGGAGTAAGGGCCTTTTTAACAAGTTTAGCTTCTCAAATTGTTTTTCTAGTTTCAAGAACAGTGAAAGCCGACTGCAGACTGAAATAAGTGTGCAGATGTCTATTTTGTTTTTATTCCCTTTGGCACATAGCAGACAGATCACAAATACTTGTGAAAAAGAAAGCACTATAGTCTTGTTTCTGCATCAGTTGAATTTTTAACTAAGTTATGACTTCACAACCAGCCATTGTGTTCATTTATGTCTCTCTGACCATTGCTTCAAGGCAGTGCAGATTGCATCTCCTAGGAAAGTCAATGTGAGATTCCAAACAGGAATGAATTTTCAATGCAAGAAAAGCACAACATAAACCAATAACTAAATAAATACTAAGTAAAAGAAAGAAGATGAAGAAAAACTGTCTCTCTTTTCCAATTGGGAGATACAATTTATTCAGATTTTTATATTCTACTTCCTACTTTGGAAACCATGAACTTTCATTCTGCTGTAAGGAAAAAGAAAATTTATATTTGTTCTAACCTGACTGCTATGGATCTATGCTAAACACCTTCTTAATACATACGTAAACCTTCGTATTTTCCAAGTAACACTTTTTTTTTTTTAATATATTTTTCTCAGATGTGCATACATACAAGTAAGCCTTTCACAAAATCTTTTGGATTTTGCATTTTTGGAATCCAATATAATTTCTAGTTTTACCAGGCCTAGTGAGAACTGCTTAATACCAGATAGGCCAAACTGCATGAGATAAATAGAAAAAGAAGTTTCCTTTTTTCAATAGCTCATTGTCTTCATGACATTTTTAGATTCTACTTTTCTGATAACATAAGCTTAAATTCACACCGAAAAAGTAGAGCCAAGCATGACAACATCTATTTAAGAACAGGCACAGGGCAGATGAATACTATGCTCTAAAGTTCTGAAAACTCATTTCTCTGAGCCAGAATGGAAGAGTAATATTAAGTTTATCACCATCTACTATTGCTATCTACTTATTTATTCAAACAACTTCTGACAAGTATGATTCAGTACAGTCTAAAACTCATATATAAGAAAGGATAGATGGTATTGTTATTTCTTTATTATTAGCAAAATTTCATTTCAAATATTAATTTTTGAGATAAGAAATCACTAGAAAAAACTTTTTAATATATTGTCCTGCTTCTTAATGTGTTATTAAGTAACAGTAACTTTCTGCACAGAGTTACAGGCAATGCAAAATATAGACCGGTAAGATTGAATGTTTAGAAAGTCAGAATCATCAATGAGCTTTTCTATGATTACCCCTGTAGCTATAAAAGAAAGTTAAAAGCACAGTAAGACATACCTGAAAAAAGGAGATTTAGTGATACTTAGAGTTGAATTACTGACTTTTACTTCAGACAAATTTGGTAAATAAACTAATACTGAGGGTAGAGTTTCATAGAAAAATTCTGTATCTGTTTTTACAGCTTAGTCAATAGTTTCCATTCTGCTTTAGATTTTCAAGCAGTACAGGACACTCTTATAAGATCCTAGAAAGTATAGTTTTTATAGTTTTAAGAACATACTGTAAAATATAAAGGCAGCTCTATAGCATTGTGAAGGGAAAGTCACTAGAGATGTGGAAATGGGTGGAAATTTTATGGTGTGAAAATAAGAAAAACTGAGAAAAAGAGTTTTAAATAACAAAAGTATTATAAAGGAAAAGTAAAACAATCCAGATGAAAGATGAGCATTTTTGTACAGAGCAAGAAATTGTTTCATTTTCAGTCTCCACTTGAAGTTGCAGAACTTATCTTTTACTACAAAAGCTGTTTCGGAGAAAAAAGAAATCCGAGATATAGGTAGTTATGGAGTAGTTCAATGGGTAAGAAAACGTGCCAGAAATTTAATTCATTTCACATTCAGAAGCTCCTGAAGTTTGGGGGTATATTTGGTCACATCTATATTTAAATTTGTTAGACTTAGTCAAAATTTCTAAACATACTCTCCCTAAGTCCTTTTCTTCTTGAAAGAAACAGTCTCTGTGGAGTAATGAATATGAATTACACAAAGAAATTCTTTAAATAAATTCTTCTTGCATAATTTAAGCCTGTTAAAAAGTTGAGTTTGAAAGACATTGTCATCCAAAGAAATTTATTTCATAATAATAAAAATCACCACAAAATTGTAGTATAGAACATGTCAGTTAAGCTACTGTAGGCAGAGAAACTTGTGCTGCAGTTATACTTTTGAGTTTTTTTAAGGTTAGAAACCTTACACTATTCACACTATAGGAAGTAAAAATATTTTTGATTCAGTTTCTTACCTCAACTTGAAGGCTAAAAAAGCTTAGTGTTACCTACCTGAAAAGCTTTTCACATTTAATCTTAGTCCAGGATCATATCTTGCAGAACCAGAAAAATTGTCTGGTAGTAGATGGTACTACTTCTGGAACCCATCCTGCATCGAGATCTGTGGCTTTCTCTGACCAGAACAACTCTGTCACACTTGGGTTGCACCCGTTTTTCACCCATGCCAGTAGATTCTTCTTGAGTAAGATGTATTTTGTTGGGTTTTCCAAGCTGAAAGCTTGAAAGATGGAATTCAGTCAATTTTCCTAGTTGGGAATTTTCTTTCAGTAACATCTCTCAATCTTTACCGAAAGAAGATTCTCCTCCTCTGCGGGCTTTCTTGATTTTGTTTGTTTTAGCAGACAAATTACAAACAGGCTTACAGACTTCTCTTACACTCACTTTGTCGTATGCATGCTGTAGGGACAGTAAAGCTGGAAAATGTAAGTAACAAAGGACATATAGTTTGAAAATGGTATAAAAATGGAAATGAATGTAGTTCCCTGGATTTTTTGTTTCTATTATGGGAAACTTATTGCTAAGCTTATACTATATAGTCACTATAAAGTAAATCTATCCGCCTCAATATCCCAAATAATGGCACTTCACAAAAGAATGAGCTATTCATTTTCTATCATTTTTTTCCCTTATTTCCAATAGCTATAAAAAAAATGCACAAGTCAGCTACAGTTTTGTTTTCTTCTTCCAGTCTATGTGGCTATGTCAATCAGAAAAGAGTTTTTATGGGTGCCATTTTAGCACACAGAAAAATGACACTTGTCTCCACGAACTGTAAGTAAAATTTTTATCCTTTTTTTATGTTATTTTTGAGAGGTGCTATTCTTCCATCAGCTTAGCTGGTTTTGTACATGTTAAGATCGTTCAGGCTACAGATGAATTTGAGTTTCTACTTTATAAAAGAAATTAAGATGGAAGTATTCTTTTAACTTTATAATCATAATTTCATAACTATCCTTATATATATATATGTTACTAGGCAAATTTAGGTATAAATATACATTTTGGTACTGACGCAAATACCATAATTTCAAATATTTAACATGTAATAAAAGTTCAGTAAGATTAAAAGGAAGCTCACAAAAAATATCCTCTGCTTGCATAAGATTTTCCTGTCAGTACAGCATGTTATTCTTGAATATTTTAAAGCTGGTAAAAACCAAAGGCATGTCAAAAGAAGAAGCTATAACCATCCTGAAAGAGCTTTACTGATTTAACAGTGGTGAAAGAGTCTCAGAATAATTTTCACAGAGTTCTGGTGAAATCAACCAGACCTGCGCTGTGTCTCCACCTGCAACCCCACTCATAAAACGTCCAATAACTTAAAAAAAAAAAAAAANNNAAAAAAAAAAAAAAAAAAAAAAAAAAAAAAAAAAACACAGACTCTTCCCTGACTTGCATTGTGTGCATTGTGTATTCTGTTACATGTATGGAGTCACTGCTACCAGTGATTCCAGTACCTCCATTCGGTGCCTTGTCACCAAAAGCAGATTAGTTTAAAGGAAATTTTACCCAATAAAGATATTTAAAAGTATCACATACTTTTGAAAAAATTATTTTAATTTGCTCTGTGACTTCACAGACCTTTAAGAAGTTTTTTTGGTTCTTCAACTCACATAAAAAATAAATAGTCAACATTTTTTTTCATTTTCAACTACTGCTCATTGAATAAGAATATCCACCTGTCTGTCAAATATATTTGGAAGCTCAAAGTTAACAGTTCTGAGTCAAAGGGAATTTGTACATCAGAAACAATTCCTGATGAAAATTCATAGCGAAGAAATAAAGCATTGTTCTAGCAATTTCCAAGATTTTCCTCCACATAAAAATCTGTCATGCTATAACTATAGAAACTTAGCTCTTAAGACCATAATTACAAGAAAAAGAACTACCTTACTACTTACTGAAAATAGACCAATATGAAGCATTTATCTAACATTTGAGTGTCCTGCTAATTCTGTTGACAATTTTTTCCAAGCGTGTGAGTCATCATGTTTGCTGAGTAAAATCTTTACTACAAGCAGTACTGCAAAATGGTACAGTGCTACAAAGATGAGTTCAGAAAAGGCTTAGGTTTAGACATAAATCATTCTTAACTTTTTCTTAAGGAGCACAGATTGATGAGAATGTAGGTAATATTTATTGTCTTTTTTTTTTTTCCTTTTAAAAACACTTCAGCCAGCCTGCATTTGTTTGGAAAGTAAGAAAGTAATGTCATTTGTGACTTACCATCATAAACAACCAGTCATATTAAGTTTTTTCTTTTAACTAATAACTACTAGTTGTACTAAACAGATAGAAAGCATGATGTAGAATTCATTCAAATTGGAGCAGTTGTTCAGATCTGCTGTGGAATTAAGATAATTAATTTCCTTTGTTTATCTACTTGTAACTATCAAAGTATCTGCAGGATGCCCTGAAACACTAAGAGCCTGATTCTACAAACTGATTTTTAATTTATGAATTCACTGACCCCATTGAAGCTAATCACAAACATAAAGAGAGGAATGCACGTATCTAAAAGCCTTGTGGTACTTGGCTTGGAAAAATGGATTTCTATTACAAACAAAAAAGAAATCATGACTCCTAATATTTAGAGAGCACAGTAATGGATGACACAATAATGGATGAAGAACAGATAATGCTAATCATTTTTGGAGAATAAACAAAAGTATATCCAGTATTCTATTTTGACAACCTCAGTAATACATGTTCTATAATGCCACTATATGTAAACGCATACCCCATTTGCTAAGAGGAGAATAATGATTGTAAATTCCAATACTTCAAACTAAAGCTACCAAACCATTTTGGAAACTGCAAATCTCTACAACAATGCATAAACAAGGATAACTCAGATTTCAGTCATTTCATGCCAGTATTTTTTATGTCAAGGAAATTTGTATATTTAAAACAGATGCCTACAAAGGATGGCATTTATGCCCATATATTCATATGTACATGAATACTACCATATGTATGGTAAGCTAAAGTAACTGCTCATCCACATATTTTCATCTTTAAAGAGCTGTATTTACAATTGGAGATGAACAATTATTAGCCCTTATCAGCTGTTTCAAGCATCTTAGATTCAAATTCTCACCCCATTATGACATGTGATTTCAGATAATTCAAATTATTCAAATACCACGTTAAAATGAGATATAAAAAAATCATGATAAATTCAGAGTAAATTTTTTAAAAGAACTGTATTTTCATAATAGATCAGATTTTAGTCAAGAGTAAGAAACCGGCAAACTGTGTTATGCGCAGGTGTTGAAAGGACTGTCAGGTGAGAGATTAGGGCTTTTTGCCAAGCTTATTTGCTACAGGGTAACGTAGATTAATGGCAATTAAATACTTTTCATTCATCCTTCATCTACTACTTAATTCTGATATGAGACTAATGTATCCAGTACATAACCTTTCTAAACAAGATTTTACTATCACCCTATTCAACATCATTAATGCTCTTCTGTCTATAAAGAAATACTTTGATTAATACTTTCAAGAATTTCATTAGCCTATTTCCAAAGTGACAGCTCACATCTATGCTCCAAATAATTCAGTTAATACAGGTCTCTCCTGTACATTTCTTCCCCCATTATTTCTACTGTTATTTCTGTTTCTTCTACCCTTATCAAAAAAAGATCATCCTATTTTTCTTTAATGCAATTTGTTGCCTAAGGAAAATGTTTCCTATATTGAATATTTGTTTCATTGTTAGCTAAAGCAAATAACATGAAACATGACAGACACTGAAGAAGGAAGGCATCAACTTCCTCTTAGCATCTAGCCACACATAACAGCATTTCTCTACATGAAAATATTTTGTTTTTCAGAAGTTCAGATCACTTTATTGTAGAAGGAATGCAGACAGAACAGTGTAACTACATAAGGAGTGTGTGCAATATATATAGGGAAAATACTTTTTCCTCGAGTGTCCAATAGGTTGTTCCATTATACAGAAAATTAAGTATGTACACAGATTGCTCCAGACACTATGCATTTAACACAGTAATAAACATTTCTAAAGGCACCTTAGTTAACTGGTAAGATTGCAAAATAATCTGTTCCTCTTTTCTCCTTCTATGTGAACTTCCTTCACAAGGAAGAATGATTTATACAATCCTTTCTGATAATGCTCTGTTAAAGCAAACATATGCTACAGCAATCTGGATCTGCCGTTCTTTCATTTGTACAGTTAAGGCTGCATGGGCCAGGCTCAAAGCTCTTCTAATTCAGTAGCTGAAAGCATTTCTTGCTCTTTCACATAATCAGATCCCAGCAGGTCAAAAATTACTTCTACAAAAAACAATACATACTTTTCACACTCTAATTGCAACAGAAAATTGGCTTTTGAACACTCACATTTAAAAAAATGCATGCGGATAAAAATATGCATGTATTTAATTGTTTTCAAATTTGAAGTTGCACACCATGTTCAAAATTTAATACAATTGTGAGAAACATTTTGCAATGAAAAAAATGGCAGAATGGAGATAATCTGAATTCCACAATGTATTTATATTAGACATTCTAATTATATTTTTTCCTACAAATGTGTTTAATAATCTTCCCACTGCTTTTAAGCCCATTTTACAAGCAAACAATTACAGAAAGCATGTATCTGAAAGACTTTGATATTTCTGAAACTTCCTATTTGATGACATAAATCTACTCACGCTATAGAAAGAAGGAGATTTAGAGATGAGCTCCAATCATTTCAGTAATCAGTATTCATGCATCCTGGTTCAGATAGATTATAGTCAGAATGATAGGCAGCTAACATTAAATGTCAAATTAACATTAAATATAAAAACAGCAATATGTTGAAATTTGTTTAATATGCATTGAAATGAAAAGGTTATCCAAAATTGATCCTTCAGGAGCAGCAAAACATAGTACTTCACTCAGTATAAAATAATTTTTAGTGACAAAAATCAAATCTTACAAATGTAAATTAGCGATCTGCTACTCAGTAAAATATTTCACACAGCACTAGATATAGACCAGGAAGACTTACTGCACAGTAGCTGTCACTGAACATACTGTGAACCATACAAGGAAAAATACAGAACATTTGGCTATTAATCTTCCCCAAGATACTGCTAGATAAAAGATATTGATGATGGGAGTGAGTATACCCCTAGCAAGTTTGCCGAGGGCACCAAGCTAAGTGCTGCAGTTGGCACGTTAGAAGGAAGGGATGCCATCCAGAGGGACCTTGGTAAACTCAAAAGGTGGGCCCGTGTGAACCTAATGAGGTTCAACACAGCGAAGTGCAAGGTCTTGCACTTGGGTCAAAGGAATCCCAGATATGTATACAGACTGGGAGAAGAGATCCTTGAGAGTAGCCCAGCTGAGAAAGACTTCAGGGTCCTGCTGGACAAAAAACTAAGTACGAGCCAGCAGTGTACTCTTGCAGCTCAGAAGGCCAACGGAATCGTGGGCTCCATCAGGAGAAGGGGGGCCAGCAGGGACAGGGAAGTGATTGTCCCTCTCTACTCTGCCCTTGTGAGGCCTCATCTGGAGTACTGTGTCCAGATCTGGGGCCCCCAATGCAGGAAAGATGTGGAACTGTTGGAGAGGGTCCAGAGGAGGGCCACAAAGATAATCAGAGGGCTGGAGCACCTTCCCTGAGAGGACAGACTGAGGGAGCTGGGCTTGTTCAGCATGGAGAAGAGAAGGCTGTAGGGGGGGGGGGCTCATTGCAGCCTTCCAGTACTTAAAAGGAGATCATAAACAAGAGGGGAAGCAACTTTTCAAAAGGGTAGACAGTGATAGGACAAGGGGGAATGGTTTTAAGCTGAAGGAGGGAAGGTTTAGATTAGACGTCACGGGGAATTTCTTTACCGAGAGAGTGGTGAGGTGCTGGCACAGGCTGCCCAGAGAGGTTGTGGATGCCCCAAACCTAGATGTGTTCAAGGCCAGATTGGATGGGGTCCTGGGCAGCCTGATCCAGTACCAGATCTGGAGGTTGGTGGCCCTGCCTGGGGCAGGGGGGTTGGAACCTGATGATCCTTGGGGTCCCTTCCAACCCAGGCCATTCTACGATTCTATGATTTATCAATGTGGAATACTTATTAGCAGTAAATTAATCTCATTATCTACCAACAAGGTGTTTGCTGCATTAAAGCCTATCGCATTAAAGCCTGTCAACGCTTCTGTAATCTTAGTAGATGCTGTGAGAAAAGCCTTCTGAAGAAAGGGGAGAAGAATACCTCTAGAAGATTTTTTTTATATATATATATATACACGTGTATGTATATATAAGATTCACCTTTGGAGAGGTCTCACTTTGTTACAAGTCATGAATTGCTACACAATTTTGACTTCAACAAAATATTTTGGCTAAGTCTGGAAAAAATATTTTCCAATTTGGAAAAAAATAAAACTTCTGAATTAGGGAAGAAGCTACTTAGCCAGTACAGGAAATTCAAAATAGATTAGTAGCTGGCACCCACATAGCATACCAAAGATCAAATGTAATAGATGCAAGCAAAGAATATCCCATGTGGAAGTCAAATGTCATTATCATGAGGTAACAATTGTCTGAAACAGAATTATGAGGGTGGCTCTGAAAGTAATGCCTTCTGTTTTAATCTGTTGGCCCACAATGTCAGAGATGAATGTATGTATGGCAGTTGGGGGATGAACCTTCCTCCCAGTATTCCATTAACCACCCTGAGTTAAACACCAAGCAAGGCTTTTCCTAAACCATAACAGCATCAAAAGTTTAGCACATTTTGTGTAAGTTTTCATTTAAATGTTCATTTGTAACTATACGTTAACCCATTTATTTTCCTATTCTCCTTCTCATTTCATGAAATTAAGTTGAAATATCATTCAATAACAGATAAAACAGTGCATAACTTTGATAATATTATTTATTTTTTAATATAAATTTATTATTACAGATCCATGGTGATCTAGTGGTTAGGATTTGGTGCTCTAACCGCCGCGGCCAGGGTTCGATTCCCAGTCAGGGAAGCTCCCAGTTTTGCTTTGTTTCTCTCATGTTTGGAACCTGCTTTGGCAGGGAGGTTGTACTCAGTCTCTAGAGGTCCCTTCCAACCCCTACAATTCTGTGATTCAGCAAGTATAAGACCAGTTTTCGTGCTACCTTAATTCCTTCATCTGCAGATTAAAAGCAGAATTCTCAACATGAAAAGGAACAATGCAATTTGTCAGTTGTTATGACATGCCTATGTAAGTCTTCAAAAACTTTTTTTTTTGCTCATGATGGAAAAGATTTAACCGCAATTTTTGTCAGCACAGTCTCAGAAAGCTTTTCTTGCTGGATGCTAGTAGCTGGACCACATGATTCTATTACTTTGATAAACAAATCGGAATAACTCCTAGTTAAAAAAAAAAAATCCCACAAATCCTAATTCAAACTGTACTTCACACAGTTCCTTGTGGAAATGTAAAATGCATATATACTCATAGGTATTAATATTTACACATATAAACACACACGTGCATACACATTTCACAGATCTCTTAAGTAACTGGAACCTAAAATGAATACTCTGAGATAATCACAATAGATTGAATGAAATATATATGCACAAATCTATCATTCCACAACCTCTCTCCTCTATCAAAGGTCTTCTTGCTTCTACATGGTTTTATTGGAAGTTGATTTACTCGAGAAAGGAAAATAAAAGAAAAATATGTATTTATGTTCCTATTGACACGAAAAACAATGAAATATTCAAGTGGGTTTAACCATCTGAATGCTCACGATTTCTAAGGCTGTCATTACAATCTGGAAAAGACATCTCGAGTAAGATAGCTTCAGGACAATTGTTTACTGAAGTTTACTTAAGGTATAGAAACATCTGTACAAACTACACAACAGAACACATCTGCCAAAAATGCAATGGATATAACAGGAAGGATGATAATATTTGCAGAAAGTTAGGATAGCAGGCTGCTTTGTTTTTATTAAGTTCCTTAATTCAGCAAAGGGACGACACGGTTTTCCTTGCTCTAGGAGAGTGGTATGAATAAATTCATACAGACCGTGGGCTTCTTGTAGTTTCCATAACTGTACCTCATAGCTCCTCTGCTGGTTATTAAATTAGGCATTTAATCATACCAATTTTAAAATAGTTTAAACAAAGTCTTTATTACTATTACTATTCTGATTGTATTCAAATACCTTGCCAGGAAGATCATATCGGAATTATTTGTTCTTTACTTAACCCAAATAACAGAAGCTATGAAAAGGACTCAGGAATTCCTGCATCAAATCTTGAATTATTTTTCAAACATCTTCAGAGAAAGAGTGAGAGTATGCATGCACACACCTATGCATGTGTCTTATTTAATAGAAGCTGTTTTTATTAAAAATGTGCATTAAGGCATCAAACAAATTTCATAATACTGCATAAGTAACCCTAAAAATAAACCAGAATTTGAAAGCACACTTGCACAGATAATTTTTCCAAACATACAAACTGACTTAAATCATCAGCTAACTAGCTTTAGTTTGCATTAAACAAAGGAAAATTAATATGTAGCTCCTATTATGCCTTACTTATACTCCTTTAGTTGCCAGATTCAATGAGTACTCGATGAAAGCGTTTAAACAAAGATTGCAGTATTAGAATAGATACAATAGCCTCAGGCACTGCTGCTCATTATGTTGATCTAAGTCATAGCGTGCCTTAATGATGGGCTGGAAAATCCACCTCCTATGAAGTGCACAACCCAAGGTTATATTTAATGGGACACAGTCTAATATAGTTTGTCTCCATGTGGTACTTTGTTTTCTTGCGAGATGGAGTTTTCCACTAGAGAAAAAATTACACTAAAGAGCAAAAACCAGAGACTACAACAGCCATAAGGAAGCATGTTAGTATTTAAAGCAGGGGCATAGGAGAGCCAGTTTCATGTCTTATCAAAATACTTACACTGCCTAGATCCGCACTTTCCAAGCTTCAGTTTTGGCCCTAGTGTGAGGACAGAATAAAAAAAATATGTTCTTTATGTTCTTTCCAACCAAAGACACATAGATTTTAACTTAATAAAAGACTTAATTTACCTAACATATTTTTGCTGCTGTTATCTTTAATTCCATTACATCTCATCTTCTCCAACCATCTCTGAGGTCAATCTCTTCCGAAGGCATTTTAACAGGAATGCTTTCTATCAGACCTAGCATGCATTTCTAGAAATATTTTCATGATCTGGTTACTGTGTCTTCTAACAAGTGTTCTGAGAAGAGTTAATAGCATCAAAACTCATTAAATTTGCTAAGTTAAAGGCTAGCTATTAAAAAAAGAATTTGAAAAAAAAAATCCAAAGAGAGTCACCTCTGAAAACCCATCTGTTGTTGCTGAGAGTAGAGGAAAGAGCTACTCTTGATAACTTCTGTACACAGATTTAATGCCCAACAGGAACTCATACAGATGACTTGGCAATCACTGTTATCAGAATTAGAGAGAATAAGAAAATAAAATAAGTTTTCAGTTGTTTGGGAGAGCGATAGAAGATAGAATGCAAATAACATTTCAATTATCCCCCCCATCTGTTAATTAAATAAAAGAATGTAACGTTCCAAGGTCATGACATTTTACAGAAATCTTTGGTCTAGACAGCTACAGAATCTCTTTCTTCTGCAAATTTTTCAAAAACTTAGATTAAAATGACGACTACAATCATAGAAACTAGAAAGACATTACCAAAATAGAGAATGTTAATAGTTGAATTCAGAGTTGAAAATTAAACCGGTAACACAAATTCAATTCTCAGAATCCTAAGTCTGCCCTTCATTTCATGAGTAGTTAACTGAATTGGTTACCTGTAAATAACAGATTGTAAAAACTTTCTTTGTGCTTTGGGGTGTTAGATTGAGGGAAAAAAAGAAAACATACAGTAATTCTTTATTCTGAACAGAGTAATTTTTGACTAAATCCGTTTTAGGTTGTCTATTTTAACTTTCATTTCAGTCAATCCTCAACAGTGATCTAATCTGTTAATTTTACCTCTAATATCCTGCACAAATACGTAAATCTTTGTGAGATCAACACAGACTACTACATTTCCACGTGGAAGGAAAGGAGAAAATATGGAAGGGGAAAAAAAAAAAAACAGAACTCAAATGTTAGTCATTCTTCAATGCAGCAGTACTTAACACACAGTATGTTTATCTCTCTTGGTTTAAAGGGAACAACATAGGTTTTCATCAAGTTTCTACAGATTTCTATTTATTCATTTTGATATCTTAACTATTGTGAAGTTTTATAAAATCATCTTGGACAAAGCTACTCTCGTTTATTTTCATTGACAATCCTCTTTCCTTCCGTAGAACAGTACTTTAGAACAATAGAACATTCTACAGAACAGTAGAAATATATGGGATACTCTTTAAAATATCTCATCTTGTAGCATAGTGAAATGATTTGACTTTATACTCCCTAAGTCAGGACACTCTCAGGAATTTAACTAACTTAATAGTCTGAAAGCAACGAACTAAAATAAACTCTCTCTAGAAATTATGCTTATTTACTTGTTTGCAGCATTTTTCTTCCAGATGCAATATATAAATTTGTTTCAGTTTCCTGGAATGTTTTCAAATAGAAAGTCGATTAATTGGTACTCAGTTACATCCCAACAATTTTCTGAAACGCATCTTCAGCTGTTTCAGTAGAGCTAGTTTTCTTATTTGTTGTATTCTCTGTTGAACAACTTTTTTTGTTGCTTAAAACAACTTAGCCACTACCTAGCAGACTGACAGTATTCTGTACATCTATCCTACCAGTTCTGACAAAATTTCTTGTCTTGAATGTCTCATGCATTCTGAAACAAGTCTTCATTCCTCATTCCGTGTGATGTCAAACACCTTTTAATGGCTTTGTTCACACATTTCCTTATTTTGACTCTACAGACTGAATAATTTTCCTCAGCTGACTGATTTCCTCTTCTCTTGCTTTTTCCTGATGCAAGAAACTGAGCACTTCTCAGATTACTTTTATTGCTGAATACTAGAAAATCTTCAGTGTTGTACCACTGAAAATAACACAAACTAGATTTCTATTTTACTGCAGATATATGAACAATACTGAAACACATTGAACAGAATACATTCAATGTAATCATTTCAAGAAACTGCAGCTCCTGCAGGTATTTTTAATTACATGTTGTACTTTGTAAAGGATTCCTATATTCATCTTTAGACACAATGCACAGCAATTTTCCTGCTTATCTCCAACATTTCATCCATTTCTACTGAAATATCCTCGAGGAAAACTCATACAAGTCAAGATGCCTTCTCTTTGGTCAAAGTTAACATAACCTTCAGACAGCCCAAAGCTGCCATACAGGATTTAGCAAGCGCAGAACTGATTCTACATAACTGGCCAAAACCTCTTATTTGGCAGGTGCATCTACCTGCTCTCAGAAATGACTTGTCTGAACCATCAGGGGAATGTAAGAACTTAAACTAGAGATCTTTGGATGTAAGTTTTCCATTGACAAGAAAGATCTTTAGACAGACTATAAATAGAAAATTATAAATAGTAAATTTAGGAATATGTCATAAAAATAATCTTTATTGTGCTTGAACATTTACATGAGTCATTTACGACTGAAGTATAATCATAGAAAAATATATACGGGAAAGACTGCAGGATTAGAATGTTAAATAGGTGTACCTTTATTCCTTTGTATTAATTAAAAGAGAAAGAAGTCAGTATTTTTGCTATACTTATTTCTTGCACTGTATGGCATATCTAACAGGCCACAGAAGGTTCAGGACAAATAAAATTAACTATGTTATTAGTAGCACTATTGCAACCTCCAAAACATAATTGGATAATTCCCATGTATGTTTTCTTCCTATTGTATTTCTTTCATAACAGGGCATAAGATGTCTCTCTAGTGCTTTAGAACTTTGCTTTATCCCACCACAAAGTCTTTTTATGACTACAAGTGGGAGTAATCAGCAGGCAAAGAACACTTAAGAGTTAATTTACAGAATGTTATGAAAGGTTTTAATAGAAAAAGAGAATCAATTAGACTTCAGCCTGTAAGTTTTGCAGAAAGGCTACACCTTCAAGAACGCACATAAGCTGTCATTTTTAGAATGGTTGTATAACTTTTTTTCATATTCTGGTTAGGAGTACTTCTAATAAACTTCTCAGTTTCTTCTGAGTTTCCCAAATGACTTCAAGTAAAGAAGTATCCTATATATATTTGTAATATCTGATTGATTTGAAAGTCTCTATGCATTACAAACAAAGAATTTGAGAATCTTGGAGGCAGAAAAACAGCAGCAAATAGACAAGTTTTCTATTATGTAAATAATATTTCTGTAAAATATTCTACATAAAATAGATGTGTTTGCTTTATTAATATGATTTAGAATATATAAATCTTTGGTGCATATGTAAATAAGAATAAATAAAAACCTATTTCATGATGATCTATTTTTCTTAAAGGCTACTATGTGACATAGTGTTATGGTTTGACTCAGCAGATAGCTGAGTTCCACACAGTTATTCACTCACCCTCCCCCCTCCCCAAATGGGACGGGGGAGAGAAGTAGAGAGAGATGCAGTAAAATGCGTGGGTTGAGATAAATGCTATTTACTAAAATAGTAAAGAGAACAAANAAAGTTGTTAAGAAGGTCCTTAAAAATAAAGGACAATCTCACCTACTCTTCTTACAAGGAGGGCCTCATTTTCCACCTATGTTTACATACCCACAGAAGTAAAAATTTTTAAATGGAAAGGACATAGCTAAATCTGTAACTCCATTATTCTTTTCCATTTATTTATAAGATTAAGCATCTTCATACGTGCCCTCATTCTCAGTCTAATCATTTTTGACAAGTTCAAGCATTCAAGTTTTAACAGATTTAGATCTAAGACTACTTTTTTTATTTAAAAGGAAAATGAAAAAAAAGCAAAACAAATTTCCATTCTGAGTGGGCCAGAGAAACAATACTTCTTCAGGCAGTCATTGTATTTCACTGTATGTTTAGCCCTTGAAAAGCCACTAATATTGTTTAGAATATAACGCTCTGACCTTTACTACAGTGGAAATTATGGAACAGTGCTAAGAACTACTAAATATCTTGGAGCATGAGTGTAATAAGTTAGAATAAGGCAATAGAAGGTTTTTCTGGTTGCACAAGTAAGAGTGTGCGTGGATTTTTATTTTTAAAATATACATATGGAGTGATAGACAATTGTTTGCAGGACTCTGAACCTCATGATTTAGTTGATGGTTTTGAGTTCTTTGCAACAAATACAAATAAAGCACTTCACATATTGAGTGACAATGGCTTCAAGGACAAAAACCGTGTCTTTGTTAGTGTCTACACAATACCATGGCACCATAGTGTTCTTGTTATAACAACACTATTTGTGCAGCAGCAATACAACAAACTTTTGTAAAGACAGAGTCTGATCTGAACTCAAGGGTGATGATTAAAATATTCATATTCTAAACATCTGCAACTTCTATTGCAATGGGAACAGACATACATAGCAGAAAAAGTTCCACACAGCATTACACATTAATATTTTACGGTCATATTTGATAAAAGTGACAGAAAAACTCCTTCCTCCACACATCCCTACCCCCAAAGGTTTAATGAACCAAAGTAGGGAGGGAATTCTTACATAAGTCCTGTATAAACTTGCTAACTGCTACATATATAAAAACAAAAAACGAATTTTGTAAATAAATCCATCTTTGATCTCAAAGAAAGAATTTATCACATTGCATTTTTAGAAAACCAGAAATTTATAATGCTAATATTAGAGATCCATCATTACACTGTCAATAACAAATGGGACTTATGTACAGATGATTTTCCACAATTTTTCCTCATATTTTGCCATTTTATGTATTACAAAATTTAACTGAATACCCTTTTAATATCATGCTTAACTTCCAGATAATTGTCTGTTTTATTACCATTCACACTAAAAGTCTTTTATTATTTATAATTTTCTATAAAGTTTCAGTTAGACATAAGTGTTTTGCATCATATTTTCACTTCCATTTTTAGTACTTCCAACACAACTCACCTGTTTTTCTGGATGCCTGTCTATCATTTTGTTGCCTACTCCAAAATAGCACTGAATAAAGAGACCTTTTATTTTTAAGAATATCCATACTGAAACCATAGAGAAAAATGTTTTGGGGGAAAATTATTGATGAAAATCTACTCGATGACAAAAGAGCCTTTGGCAATGTATTTACCTGTACACATACAATTTCCCACAGGGCCAGAAAGTTCATACTGGGAGTAATGATCAAAAAATCCAATTTGCAGGGGATTAACTCAATACAGCAAAACCTAGAAGCTTAATGTTACCAAACAATAGAAAGAAATATATGTTTAATTCAATAAATTTGGTAGGACATGAGGCTTATGATTGCCTGAGAAGTAAAGATAAGATTAAGAGCAAAACACATATTACAAAACAAAACTAAACGCTCTCCATAACAAAGACAGACACTGTACCTGTACTCTACCCTGCCCACTTCAGAGAAAAATAAAATAAAAGTATGTTAACTGACCCCTCAGGCAGTGTTTTGACTTCAACGGCAGTTCTCATAATTCCTTCTTAAATAAAAGTAATATTGGTTTATTTTATGCTTGCGTCTACTTATTGCACTGGTCATTCCCATAGCCGTAATAGAGCCTGATCACCAGCTGTCTTTTGTGACACAACAATAATGCTAAAGAGTCTTATGGCTGCCTTAGGCAACAATTTAGGGACATCAGGTGCCCTGAGCTCACCAAGTACGCAGTAATATCAGGGAAAGACAAAGGAATAGGCCATTATGAGATAACTTGCCCGTAGGGAAAGTTTTATTCCAGCTTTCAATAGATACTGATTTGTGCCCTGGAAGAAAAGAATTATAATCTTCCTAAAAATCCATATATATTATTTTCATTTTTTTCCCCAAATATTATAATGTTCTATACTCTTTCTATTCAAATAAATGGATGTCTGCTGTAAAAAAGTAATGGTGAGCTAGTTGAGAGGCTTCTATGCTTATACTACCATGTGAAGTTTATGCCGTCTTTGAAACTTGCTGAAATCTTCAAACAAAGTCCAGAGAGGTTGTGGAATCTCCTTCTCAGGAGATATTCAAAACCTGGATACTTTTCTGTGCAATCTACTCTAGGAAACCTGCTTTAGCAGCAACATTGAACTAGATAGCCCCTTCCAATCCTTGTGATTCTGTGATTCTCCTTCTGACCACTGCTATCCTCATATGTTAAGTATAACTATGGGAAAGGAAAAGATACATATGTATATATCTGGAGCACAAAGCTATCTCATTTATCAGCACAGAAGGCAAGTGGCAGAACAAATAATAAGTCATAGATGGATATACAAATCTTCCCCCCAAAAGGGCAAAGATTACCAGTCATGGCTGTGAAGGAAGACGACAGAGCTTTGGTTACTGGCTTATGAAGGTGGGGAGTAAAGTTATATTATTGTGGTTTTCCTGGGAAAGGGAAAAGTAATAGGGTGTTTGGGGGAGTCTGTAGGATCGTGTTAAACAATATGAGATGTGTTAAGGTGATTGCGATGGCACATACAACTTATCATGGGGGTTTTTACAAGAATAGCCAGTGGCCAGGAAAGGAAGAATGAAGGTGGATGAGTAAGGAGCAACTATGGGAAAATGAAGTGAAGAAAGATAGAAAGGGAAGGTTATGTTTAAAGGAGCTGCTGGTCAGTACCCTTACCTGGTCAAGCCCTGAACCTGATTAACGCAGTCCATAACAGCTGTTAATATTTATTGCTATTTTAGGGGACAACTACTACTACTATTCTGCATGTGTGCAAGTATATGAGATTCACTATCAAGCTAGCCGGAAGGAGATCAGCAGCTGGAAAGACCCAAGATTTGAGCCAGAGCAAAATTAGCATTTGCCTACAGATTCTTGACAGCCTGAATGTCTGAGAGGTTGCAAAAAACAGGAGAGTGCTTAGCAAATAAACATGCATGCACATACATTCCCTAATGAAATTCGGTCCTCATCAACTAATGAAAATTAGAACTGAGATGCGCTGTTTATATGCTGTCAGTACTTTAATGGAGGTGTCAAGAAAGTCTGTGCTGCTCCAAAGTCATCTACATGACTACATGAGTATTATGTCCACCTGGAATATCACATGCTCAGACCTCCTCCTACCTCGACCTCGGGATGCAGAAGTACAACAGGCTGGTTCTATCACAGAAGTCCTTAGACTCCATAGGATAAAAGAAAGATCATGAGGATTTAAGTAGATTTAAAATTAATTTTTTTCCCCCATATTCTACGTATTTACCCAGTATTTCCTTCAGCTTTAATGGTTATATAGTGAAGATAGTTGCTGCCTTTTGTCAGGTTAGAGTCCCATTGCAAATATCAGAAGATGAGGTTACTTCTGAAAAGGTTTTCCAAGGCATTATTTCTTGACATTTCATTCAAGGTATGTCTTGCTATGAAGGAAGAGACTTAATTATGATTACCAAAGATAAAATGGCTAAAATGAGTGTTCTTGCAAGAACCAAGAAATGCTACTGAAAACCTTTAGTGAACATTAACAATAAAGGATGTCCAGAGCACCTGTATAATTATTAAAATAACTGGAAGCATAATATTCCAATTTGATCTACAGCACTAAATTTCTTTGAGTATCCATGTTAATTCAAAATTCTTTTGTTCTCTTGAATTATGAGAAAAGCCATATTGTATAAAGCTGTGATATGACAATTATGGATAATAGTGGGTTTTTTTTGTATTATTATTAAAAAGAACATACCAAGCAATAGGGTCAGTCCTCTAATATCACCGTGATGTTACATAAACTTCAAGTGCTTGAGTGGCAATCAAAAGCTGGACTTACACTATTACTCATTCAGCTGCATACAGAAAAAAAACACCAAGCATCTCATTCATTCAGTCGCATGCAAAAACAACAGTATATTCTATGGTAACGTATGTGCAATTCATGGGGAAAAAAAGCACTCAAAACTTAAGAACTCTTCTGGCATCTTGTCAGAGACATAATTTGTTTTTACTGTTGTCCATGTCAGTGCTCTTTACGTGAAACTCAGAACATTAATGTATGACTTTGTTGGTAGACACTGCCTTATATCTCTTACATCTTATATCCTAACAGAAATTATCAGTACAGAATCACAGAATATCCCAAGTTGGAAGGGACCCATGAGGATAATCAAAAAATCCAACTCCTGACTCCACACAAGACCACTCAAAATCAAACCACATGACAGAGTATTCTCCAGATGCTTTTTGAACTCCAGCAAGCTTGGACACACAACTTGGAGGCCCTGGGAACTTTGTTTCAGTGCTCAGCCACCCACCCTGTGAAGAGTCTTTTCCTGATATCCAACCTGAACCTCCCCATCATATCTTCATGCCATTCTCTCAGGTTCAATTGCTGTCACCAGAGAGAAGGGATCAGTACTTGGCCCTTCACTCCCCCTCATGATGAAACAGTATGCCACCATGAGGGCCCTCCTCAGTCTCCACTTCTCTGGGCTGAACAACAGACTTTAGCAGCTCCTCGTGTCTTCCCCTCTAGACCCTTCACTATCTTTGTAGCCTAAGAAACAGTAAGCTGGAATTTCCAAGGATAATATTTGTCAAGGACAGTATTACTTATTTGCTTCTTTACTTCCAAAAGAGGAACTGCCATGAATTTTTTGTCTCAACGTACATCAGCCTTGTGCTCTTCCTTATCCTCTGTAGAAACGTATGAAAAAAAAGAAAAAAGACATCAGGAAGCAAATTCAACTTGGAATCCCTTAACATTTCCTGACACTACCATGCAAGACAATTATTCTCCAGCTTGCACAGTACAGTATGCACAGCCCTTGGCTGTTCTGCGCATTTCTTTTACACAACTATAATTACTTCAGGGGGATTGAGTACATGAAACTAATTGATGTTTAACATTTAAGAAATGTAACACAATTTTATACCAGTGTAAAAATGTCAGAAGTAATTCATAGGATTTGAAATTTCACTGTTGGTAGAATCAATAGTTACACATGGGAAATTATTCTAAATAAGAATGCCATATCTAATATAAAAATCTTACTGAAAAAGTAAACTTTGCAGGCAATTGTTGGTACAGCTACCTGGTGACAGCTGAGATAACTCAAATTAGATAAAAACATGCATGTGCCCCTAAAAAAAATATTTTTGCTTGACATTATTCTTTCTAGTCTGGAAATGACTTTGAATATAATTTGATTAATGTGCAAACAATGAAGGTGTAACAGTCCAAGAAGAAGAGACAGGAACTTGATCAAAAGTACACTCACGACACGCATCACAACCTGGAGTTCATAAGAAGTTCATAACATAAATGGGGATTTAATTCAGATTCTGCAGTTATAGCATCACAGAATCATCAAGGTTGGAAAAGACCTCTAAGATCACCTAGTCATAAACCCATCAACACCATGCCCCACTAAACTATGTCCTTAAGTGCTACATCTACACATTTCTTGAACACCTCCAGGGATGACGAGTCCACCACTTTGCTGGGCAGCCTGTTCCAATGCTTGACCACTCTTTCCGAGAAGTTTTTCCTAATACCCAACATGAACCTCCCCTGGCACAACTTGAGGCCACTATCTCTCATCCTATTGCTAGTGATCAGGAAGAAGAGGCCAACTGCCACCTCACTAACAGCCTCCTTTCAGGTAGTTGTAGAGAGCAATAACGTCTCCTCTGAGCCTCCTCTTCTCCAGACTGAAAAATACCAGTTCCCTCAGTTTCTCCTCCTAAGACTTGTGTTCCAGACCCAAAAATATAATGCCTCTTTGAGCTAAAAAACATTTCCTCTTACTTTTGGCAAAGGACAGTCACATTTATATTGATGAAATTAATCCAGGCAAGGTAACCACATTTTCTACTTCTAAACGACCACTAGAATCCTGAATAATAAAATGTCAGTAGAACTGACTTGATGTCAGGTAAAAACCTTCTGAAAAACACTTCAAGTATTATGCTAAAGGACATATAATCAGAATCAATTCTGAAACTTCATCTTGCAAAAAAAAAAAAAATCCACCATTGTTTAGGAAGATAAATTATTTTAAATATGAAAATTTGAAACAGTATAATTTCAGATTCTTTTGTGATTTTTTTTCCTTATTTGAACATGGTATTTCACACTGTGTTACGCAACAGAACAACTGACTTCCACTGCAGATTAGTAAACAAGTTCACTGTCCATAGTTTAACACCATGCAGTTCATGGCTAAATTATTTTTTCCCTCCACAATCAACTTACATTTGATCAACAGGTAACCACAATGACAGTATAAATTACCTCTGCAGATCTGATGTTTAAAGGAACATCAAATGCAAATTCCATGACAAAGATTTTCTTCATTTGATTTGAAAATAAAGTTTTTAGAGAAAATTTAATAAAGCCAAATATTCCAATTTGTCATACTATCATAAAGTAAAATGCCTGATTTTCTTATTCTTCCATTATAGTAAAAAGGAGTTGCCAAAAGAAAAATTCCCTTTTAAAATGTAGAGAGTGTTCATCATTCCATGTCAGTCAATCATTCCTGTTAGAATTGTGATCAAGCTTTAGGAAATTGAAAATCTCCGCAAACAGGAAATGTGTTTTCCCCTCACAGTTTTCAATCAGAAAACTGCTGCTTTTGTACTGGCATTATAGGCAGCAAGGACTGTGGAATGTAGCAGATATGCCAATAGAAATATAAGAAATCTCCTGAATTTCTCAACTTCATTTAAATAGAAGTACTACCGTTGCAATTCGTCTACAAAGTCAGCAGCAAATTGTGTTTCATCAGTTCATCTTACCTTTTCTGCAGAAGAAAATGTCTAGTTAAGTTTCAGCAAAGCTCAAGGTTATAAATTTTCCTTAAGTCCAAAGAGGATTTTAGATGCTGAATCTTCATAATAATATGTAATAGTAGTGTTTCTTTTTATTTCAAGGAGACTAAGATTCATTCTAAGAGTTTAAACTTCTTATGTTTGTCAGTACTCTGTCCTTACAGGTAGCTACACAACGTAAAGCAGCACAGATATTTGTTGAATCTAGGAGGAATAATCACTGACTTAAAGACAAGGACAGCACTGTAACAATTCTGATGCTTAGTACAGTTTTGTGGGACTGGTTTCAGGGAACTCAGCAGTTTGCAAGAAAGAAAGAACAAAAAACCCAACCACTCACACAAAACCCAAACTCAGTGGCAAACAGTGATTACTAGAATATGGATATAAAAGTAACGATAAGGGATCTTTTGATCTGCTTTTATTCTAGGCCAAATTGTGTTTACACAAATGAACACCTTTGATTTATTATTTGTAAACATGAGATAAATCTGCATTTACATTAGTGTAGCGCTGCTAATTTCAGCTTCACTAGACAAAAGAGCATAAGTAGTGAATGAGACAGGGAACTGGAGTTTCCCATGCCAATTCACCATGATATTTGAGATTGAAGCAAATGAATGAGGGAGGTATTTCCACATTAAGCAGTGAAAATAAAAATAAATATTGAACAGCTGCATCATTAACTGTGTGCAGTTCAATCTGCATGCTAAATGAAGCAAAGATCCCATGGAAATAACACTATGTCATGTAATCAATAACCGTGCTGTAATGTTCATGCACATATACTAGAGAGAGCGTGGCACAGCTGATAATTTCTTTGACTTCTTATTTATTTTTAAGTTCATCCTTCATTTTCAGCAGTGACCCTACATTGCAGGGAATATTATACAAGGACAAAGCTAAAACATTTTTCTTAGGCTGAGGCTGGGATGAATAAAATGCTTAAAAAGCAAAATTATCCCCAAAGATGCAATAGCAAGTAATTAAAATGACATTCACTATGTCACAATAGAATATATCACTTTACATAACGTATTTGAGAAAACATTTTTAAAATTGTACGTGTGTACTTTGTATCAGTATTAACATGATTAAATTTCTTCATGAGCTCATAATTCCTTGTAACTTTTTTCTGAGAAACAGCAAATATCACATATGTACAGATATTTGAGATTACAGTAATTTATTGTAAATTTCATGAATACTTGAGAGGGATAAAACTAAGTTTAGAGAAATCATAAGTGACTAATATTCTTGGGGTTTCACAATATCTGACAAGTGATGGTTTGTTGACAACATTAGTAGTACAAGAAAATATTTTTTCTTTCTCTTAGTTCCAGAGGGACTTATCATTCATTCATTCTTGTGCAATTTTGGAAAAAAAAAAACACAAAGAATAAGGATTATTATCTTAATGTCACTGATTGCTAGGATACAATTTTGACCAATAAATATCTGTGTGTCTAGAGTAGTAAAAGGCTATAATCTTATTCAGTTATAATTTATATTAAAAGGACACAAAAAAGTATGGGGAATAAAAAAGAAAAATTGTGCTCCAGACCCTTAATCAGCTTTGTTGATCTTCTCTGGACATTCTCCAGCACCTCAATGTCCTTCTTGTAGTGAGGGATCCAAAACTGAACACAGTACTGGTGCGGTCATACAAGTAACAAATAGAAAGAGACAATCACTTCCCTGGTCCGTTGGCTACACTGTTTCTGATACAAGTAAGCCTGCCTTTGTCCTTCTTGGCCACCTGGGCATGCTGCTAACTCATGGTCAGCTGGCTGTCAGCCAGCACCCCCAGGTCCTTTTCTGCTGTCTTTCTGGCCACTCTGTGCCAAGCCCACAGCTTCGCATTGAGTTGTTGTGACTGAAGTGCAGAACCTGACACTTGACCTTGTTGAACCTCACACAATTAGCCTCAGCCAATTGATCCAGCCTATTCAGATTGCTCTGTAGGGCTTTCCTACCCTCAAACAGATCAACACATCCTCCCAACTTGGTGTCATCTGAAAACTTACCAACGATGCACTCAATCCCCTTGTCCACATCGTCAGTAAGAACATTAAACAGGACTAGCCCCAATATGGACCCTTGGGAAACACCACTCATGACCAGTCACCAGCTGGATTTAACTCCATTCACCACTACTCTACGGGCCCAGCCACTCAGCCATTTTTTTTAACCCAATGCAGAGTATACCTGTCTGAGCTGTCAGCTACCAGATTCTCCAGGAGAGTGTTATGGGAGACAGTGTCAAAAATGATCAAATACAAAGTAAGAATTGTCAGAGTTCAGAAGCACTGGATTGTACAATAATAAACAATATTTTTGTTAATATTCCCTGGAGGCGAAGAGAAACACCAGTCTTGTTCCTCCACTTGAAATGTATTTGTTATATTGAAAGTTTGAATCACTGACAAGTTTCTTTTCATATCACTTCAGATTATTCAACTTTTTGTTTTTTAATAAAACGGAGGCCACTTCATTAATTGTTCTACAGCTATGCTAAAAAATCCTATTGCTTATTTTGTTCACATACACTAACACAGATTCCAAATACTCAAAATCATGACCAAATTGTTTCAAGGAAACAAGGCACACTAGTCTGTGCAAGACAAGAAACTATTTTTTTCCAGTGCAAACACTTAGTTTTACCTCTGTATGAATATACAGACATCAAATTGTATCAAATAGTACTAAACATTGTATGTTTAATACAACAGTTATAGGCTTTCCCCTCAATGCCATTCTTATTCTTCATCAGATCTCATTATGATGCAGTAAATGTCAACAGCATATGTTGAGGAAAGATGCTTCTCAATTTCTAAGCTCTAACAATTTGTAAAAATAGAATCATTGCAAGCTGATTCTTATTGACAGCTGAAAATTTCTAACTACTTTCAGATTTTCAGCAAATGCAGCCGAAAAGTAGCATTAGTTTCTGGTATATCTACATCAAAACTGGAAATCTCATGAAATCTAACATTCAGGTGCAGCTAGGAATTTGACTTGCTAAGATAATTTTTCTTTCTTTCTATTATAAAGATACCTTTCAAAATTATTTGAGATTCAAAGAGATTCACCCATCAGTATTTCTTCTACTTCCAGCATCTCACTACTTCACATATGACTTTAATCTCTTCTTCAAATTGAAGATAATTTCTCACTGTCTGAAGAAGCCTGAAATTTGTAAAGGGACTGACAACCTTCTTCTACTAATCTTCAGTTTTATAAAGTTCAAGTCAAAAGGGATGAAGAAATATCATCCATCTTATGTCAGTTTGATGAACTAGAAGAAATTAATTTCATAGATCCATACCTCGACAGGTAGTCACGCCATAAAAAGGCGTCATAACAACTAGCATTCAAACTTAGCAAGCTGGTTAAGGCTTTAAATTGTAGAGTGATAGACAGGCTTGATAGAACCTAATTCTGGAAGTCTTAAAAAAAAAAAATAATTGATTATATCCAACAGGTGATGATTTTCTAATCTCCCAACATGTCTCGGGACAGTGAAAAATAAGTCCTCCTCCATATCTAGCATTCATATGAAATAACAGAAACTGACATCATTATAGTGCCACACAGTAAAATAATACAAGTTGTAGCATTATAAGGAAGTCATAAGCTGTTTCAACATCTCAGGCTTCTTCTAAGATTAAAGAATAAAATACCTATGAGAGGAAAGATGACGAAAGTAAAAGAAGTCAATAAAATAGTCAATGTAAAAGGCTTCATATCCCAAGACAAGCTTGCCCTCAATTTGGCATAAAAATGCTAAATTGGCATTTAAATCTGCATAAAAACAGAAGCTTTTATTTTTACTTTCTAAGAGCATTCTTTGTTTTTCCAAGAAATGAAGTGGCTACGTTGCTATAATCTGCTTTCCTATGAAGGAACTAGCACAGGCAAAGCTATCATGAAGTTATTTTGAAAAGTAAAGGTAATATGAAACACTCCACTGTACAAAAGCAAATGAGAAAAAGCCAACAATCTGCTTTATATTAGCTCATAACAAGTTTTCCATCAATTGAGCAATGACTTAGCTCACTTCTCTCACATGTACTACAGGCTGTAGTTTTTGATGGCTGACGTGCAGATCTGTTTGTTTTGTTTCTCAGCAAGATTTTATAGATCCAGTTTGAAAACAGAAAGCCTAATCATTGCTGCCAAGGACAAAATTCAGTTTTCATGCAAGAGCTGGAAGTGATACATCTTGAGTATAATCCATCTATGACTGCTAAATTCAGGAACTAATGTATTTAAGTGTTTCTCATCTGGGCTTTGCAGAATATTTCTATCGATGGCAACAGGCAGCAAATTTCTGGAACATCACTAACAGCAAACTTTCTTGAAAGGAAATGCTTTTGTCTGTATTAACAGGAACCTAAAGTACCATTTCCACAAAGGACTTCAAGGCAGTCTGATACCACTGTATGGTTACAGTATATCATACAAAGAAAGCAGGGGACAAAAAGCCTGTTAGACTTGCATTTAGCCTTTCATTTTAATGCTAAACTTGAGACAAAATAGATTGCAGCAATGATTGATTTAATGAACTAGAAACTTCTGAAATCTCTTCTATGCATCAAGGAAGTTTTAGTTTTAAATAGTTTCAAGCATCGAGTAAACATATATTAATAATGTATACTAATTGCCTTAAGTAAATAATTAAACTGACAGATAACTTTTCCAAAATAAAATTCAAGAGTAAGAGATGAAGCATTGTAGCTTTAGGAGAACAGGCGAGAGGTAAACAAACACTTCTCTCAGAAACTACAAGCAACAGCGTTGCAAAACATGTTCTGCTTAAGAATAAGACTGCCAATGAGTTTTTGCAGTAACTCTCATTAAGATTGGAAACAAAGCATTTCTTTCACATGTTGTTACTTTGTTCTATGATTGAAATTACTGTTATTTTATACTAGTACACAAAAATTGAAGTAATTGAAAAGAAAAACAAATATTGAAGGTTTCAAGGAGTTTGAGCACACAACTAAAAGAGTTCAGAACTTAAGATGCCCAACTTTGACTATGAATTTAGAATCCTGGTCTGGATTTCATATGAAGACTTGAAGCAAACCTACTCAGAGAAGTTATTGCAGAAAATTAAAACTATCAGTCATCCCTAACAGTTATTAACTTCGCTAACAACCATTACTCGTTACTCAGAAAGAATATTGTAAAAGTCAACAGTCACGTTATGTGGGAAACCACAGAACTCTTAAATCTTATGGGATATAATTACACTTTGCAAATGAGTTATTAGAATTATTCCAGAAAAAAATAAAAAGAAAACACACAAGTATTTTCCACTTGATTTTACAGAATATTCTGAGGCTAATTAAAAAGCTGATGGTGAGGGAAAATAATATTTCTTACACCCGCAAATGTACCAAAGACATAAGACACTTGTGTTTTTTTAGTATATCAAGTCAGTGTATTTTTACTGGTGACATTTGCCAAATTCTAAACAAACTTTCAAATCCCTTGTTAACAAAAGTACTGTGAAGCTTTTCACGCCCAGTTCTGATTAAATACTTTCCAATAACCTAAAAAATCAAATCAGATTTATGGATTTTACTACACAAAATAGCTTGATGCCTGTAGCTCCAATTAACTAACAAACAAACACAGCCAACTACTATAAGGGTAAAAAATATCTTGCAAAACAACTGTCTTTGATCTCTTCATTTTTTAAACAGAAACCAGACTTCAAGATTTTGTTTTATGAACAACTTTAAAGTATGAATACATTTCTACACCCGAATTTCCATTGGAAGCATGATAATGGAAGTAATTTGTATGCAAAATAGCTAACTACACTTCAGGTCATTTACTGCACATGCCAGCTAGATGCTAGTCCATTTGGGATGCCTGAACACCTCACCACCTCCTTTTCCCTACCCCTCCTTATTTCATCCTTGTGCTAAGGAAGTTTTAAGGTATTTTTTTTTCCAACTTACCAAATAATACTGGCTCAATCAGTCTTTTTCACCTTAAAATGATTCATCATTAAAGTAGCTGACCAGACAATTTACATCTATCGTACATCCACAGCAGACTTTTGCCCATTTACAACAGTTCATAATACAAACTGAAGGAAAGCACTGTAAAAATATATATATATAAACAGATCCATTATATTTAAAAAAAAAAAAAATCAAATCCGGTACAAAACTTGAATGAAGATGGCTCATTTCACTACCATTAGACATAAATACAGCTACTGCACAACCAATCAGCTTTATCTCTCATGTACTGCTTTGATACAAAGCATTTGTAAGCACTAGAATATCAGAAGGCAATGGCCCAAAGATTATTTTGGTTTCAATGGTCCAAAGATTATTTTGATTTATTCAGTGTCACGTAAAATTTGTTTACAGAAGATATGCAGGAAGGCTTTTCCCCTGTTTGTGTGCAGTACAACACTGACTACTTTTAAATTCTTCTTAAAATTGCTTGCAAGTATTAATCAACAAAATATGGTAAATCTGTCTGGTTTTTATACAAGTATAAGTTATAGTGAATCACTAGGAGAAAAGTGTATTTCCTTCTCTAAAACTGTGTTTATTAGACAAATTTAAACAAATCTAGTGTCCAGTAATGATCAGTAAGAACCCAGACTTACATACCAGACAAATTCTAATATAAGGGTCAATTTACTTTGCACCTGTAAAGCTATTTCAACATTTGTGACTAGAAGAATAGGAACAGAAATAATAATAAGCTGTGTTTATGCAACTAGAATTGAAATAAAGATAGAAAAATTTGTCCTCAGTGTGAAATGTTGTATCACTCTATATTTTAGCTAATAAGAACTGAAAATATTTTTTTTCCTGCATAATAACATTGTCACTAATAATAGCAATTTAGTTTGAAGGCAAATTTGATGTTTTTAGTTATCGGTAATGGGCCTCTAAAAAAAGAGGCTAAAGTTTGTAAGTTAACTTCTATAGGAAGTTGAAGTCTGATATAGTTTAGAAGAAATTAGGACTTCCAAATTAGAGATAATAAATACACGGGAAATAAAAATTGTCAGAAAAGGATTTAATTGGAAATGACATCAATGCAGCTGAAATGGAAATATCACCTTCTGAGGTCAATGTTATGCCAGATTTTTAAAAACAGTGTTATGTAATGTATTTGTAGCTTTTAAAAAAAAAAAAAAAAAGCTATTACTAATGTTTCTTTAAAACCTATTTGAAATCTGTGTTGGAAGACTATTTGATCTTGAACAAACCACAGCATTAAAGTTCTGCTGAAGCCACTCAGTCCATTGCCTTAAACCTACATAATACCCTGAGATTAAGTCTTGCATCCCACTTTAAATGCTGAGATGTTGGAACAGCAGCCTTGCACTAGACCAGAAACTGAGACCTTTGAAAATAA
>WBMW01000605.1:186111-213506 GCA_013396635.1 Penelope pileata
GAGAGAGAATACTTCAGATAGTAAAAACTAGAGAATTTGTGCAATTGAACTTTCTGCTTGTTTTCTCAATGTTTCTTCACTTTGGAATGCCTTGTTGTTCAGTTTTCAATTTTGGTCAAATTTTCTTTTTTCTCCTGTTGATTTTGTGTTTGAAAATACCAGCTGATAAAGCAACACAGCTACTCCTGCTACTTCTTCCTCCTTCACTTCAGAAATTGGATTTCAGTCATCCAGAACACTTGTTTCTTCAACCCATTTTTATAATTACAGTAGTTACAGAATTTTGACAGATTAAGTGCCATAAAAATGTATCCAGAAGTATTCAATATCTCCAGGTTTGTGTACTTTTTTGCTTCCACTTTTAACATTTACCTGTAGTAACTGCTACTGCTAGTCACAAAACTATCAATAAAGATGAAATAGTATAATTGACATTTTATATAGGGGACAGAGAAAGTCATTTTTAACTATTACAAACAAACAAAGAAAACTGAGCCAGCAGAAAGTGCTCACTCTTATGTGAAGAGCAAATAAAAAACAATGGATCCAAAATATACAAGATTTTCCTAGTGACCGATCACACATTCTGGGGAAATGACAATGTTCCTGTACTTAATGGTTTTACCAACCTGTAAATCTATTGACTACAACTGGAGAAGTCAGAGAAAAAGTAAAAAAAACTCAAACAATTGAACATATTTGTAGAACTTACGTTACAGCAAAATTACTGAATATTTCTGAAAATGATATTGCAGGAAAAACTGGTAAAAATAGTTCACACTACTAGAAAAATATTACTGAAAAAAGTTCTTTGAGAAAATTATAAGATATGCTAATACATTTAATTCAGCCAGATACGCATTAATTTATTCAATTTTCAGTTTTTCTTCTCTTAAAATTCACAATTAAACCCACTTCATATCTTACAGAGAAATGAACAACTACGTAATTACACGTAGAGATAGAATGTACCTCTCAAATCATTATTAGCATGCCCACATTTGATTGCCTTTGTTTTTCAACCAGAACACAATCTACTATTGTTTTGATAGTTAGTAATAACTCCTGAATAAAAATAAAAAATAAACAGTTATTTCATGGGTATAAAAATGATTTCCATTGAGCTACTTAAATTTGAAACAGGCAAATTCATCGTCCCATTCTTTATACAATATTTAATATGATTTAGAGACGTAAACAAAATACCACATTCACATTTGTATGTGGAAGTCAGTCCTAAAGAATGCCTAACTATATTTGCAAAGTAACGAGCCGAATTGTTTCACTCATTAAATTAACAGCATTTGTTCCAGATTTATTAAGTAAAAATGAATATCAGATACAATATTCTATTAATGTGGTCAGGAGAAGTAAACGAGAGCCAGGTCCAGAAGTGTCACTCATTCCACCAGGATGGCCCTGGCAGTGCTAACAGGTGCTGTTTCAAATGGGTGGAACAAATGGAAGGAACAAACACTATCCGCTGATGCTCCAAGTTGATCAAAACGTTCCAGTTCCTTAACCATGAATATACAGTTCACAGTTAAATTTTGGAAGTTATCCCCTTTTGAAGAGCAAATCAAAATGATGATCAACTTCTGTAGCATTCAGCTTCAGAGAATTCATACTCCCACATAGAATCACAGAATTGCAGAGGTTGGAAGGGACCTCAAGATATTGAGTCCAACCTCCATGCCAAAGCAGGTTTCCTACGGTAAGGTAAACACCCTGAAAGCAAAGTGCTACTTCTAAGAAATATATTCCAGTGTACTGTATATGCTTGAGTGTGGCATACATCAAAAGAGATCAAAACAATTCTGATTTAAGGTACTCAGGTTTTAAAGATAAGATACTCATGTTCCAAGGATATAGTACTTTCTAGGGAACTTAACTACAATAAATCAATGCAATAAAACTCTTGGTTGGAGATACTAAGAAGATTACAAGAATGTTATGTAAGATTTACATGGAGGATTTTAATGATAGCAAAATTATTTCTAATTAGGACAAAATGTAGGAGGAAGACATATAAACTCAAAATCCTTCATAAGTTATTTTGTGCAGCTCTGCTCAGTATCAAAATCCATTTTTAAGCAAGCTCCAGGGTGATCCAAGATGCTCATGAAAGCACAGCAATAGCCTGCTACAAAGATTTTGTAGTCCATGACCTCATCCAGAACTTCATTTTCACTTTGTGAAAGCTTGTCTGCCTTGGTATCTGGAAACTTATGACCCTCTTCAGGCATTTGTTTATAGAAAAGTTTAAACTGACAGTGAACTTGGAATTCACACCTTGCTTTAGGATTCAAAGTTAAGCCTAAGCATGAAAAGCTACCAAAATTCCTAAACTTAAAGATAAGTATGCTTCTCTGCTGGGGGCATGGGGAACATATTATGCTTTGAGATGAATTATATTCTGTTACAAATCCAGGTAGAATTATGCATCTTACAGGTGATTTAACTGAAAGAAAGAATACAGTTGAAACAGAAGAATGCCCCAAGGTGTTTATCAGATACACTTATCTTGCATACAATATTTCTAACAGATCCACTTTCTGTTCTTAAAATACTGAATATTAATCTGCCAAAGGATTGTAGCAAGCAAAAACTGCAGATAGAAATATTTTCTCAGATTCTACTGTCTGAGCTTTATCCACCTTCTTCAAGAGAAAAAAAAAGAAAAAAAAACGACTCATTGCTGAAGTTATGAAAACCAGGAAAGTTTCCTTAAGAATTTGAGGCATCTAACATGAATCTTAAGGCATAAGAAATTTTGGTAGTATTTACTGATTTATAGTTTTTCAAGGAGCAATAAAAGGAGGAAGAAGTAAATAAGATCTTTTTCTAAAGAACTTTTTTGTTTGGTTGATTTTTGGGAAAGGATCCCTCTTACCTCTGCATCTTCCATATTTAAGTTATGCTTTTTCCTCAGTTGCCAGAAGTTTTTGTTGTTCTGTTATACAAGACTGGTTAACTGTGGCTCAGTTGAATGTGCTGTCAATAACTAAATTTTTTTTTTTTTAAGTTTGATTGAATAATATCTTAAAATATAGATCTCAAAAGCTAGTAACAGTTATTTAAAGAATAATTAACAGTGTTTAAGAGAACAGCAAGAAATTAATGACTTACAAGTTCTATATAATGCTAAAGTGTTAAGTAACTCCAGAAGCATTCAGTTGAAAGTATATTTAACAACATGAGCATTATTAAGCAGCTTGCAATGACAATAGATTTGTCTCCTTATAATTTCTATTTCAATATCTATGAAATATGTTGGCTTAAGAAAAGCCTCTACTTATTAAGGACATTTCACCAATGGGTGATGGCAAGAGAACAGTCTGACTATTTTCTCTGAATTTTTATACTCTTGTGCATTATGCAGTACACAAATGGAAACTTATTTACCACACTGCAGAAAGGCTTTTAAGTATGCTAAAAAATGTCCCTAATATTTAAAGCAACTGAATTTTATTATAAAGCTTAGAAATGAAAATTTCATGTTAGTATTAAGCTGTTGAAACATTTTAATGCAACTTATAACATGAAAATGATTCGTTAACCTGAGTGCCTATATATAATGTATAAATTTTTTCTAAACACAAGTTGTTCTTACAATGTGTTTTCCCCATATTTACAGTTTACCCAGGTACATCTTCCAAATTTTGAAGTTATTTTCAACATTTCAATGCCATTTAAGTGCTTTCCTAAGCTCAACTTACAGAAGATAGCAATCAAAATAAGACTTAGAAGGGAAAAGATATTTATACATTTTATATATAGGTCAATATGAAAGTACTGTCTCTATTTCCATGTAAACTACAACAGATACAAAGAGCACAATAACACTTTGATAAAGCGAATTCTTAGCTACAAAACACTATTTTTCAACATAGTCACCACCATTAGCTACACATTTTTGCCAGCAATGAACAAGAGTCTGCATGCTGTGCTCGTAAACATCTGCATCAGTGGAGGTGATCCACTGTCACTGAAACACACCACCCACCCCTCATTGTGCTCACATCCTCTCTTTGATTTCTAAACACATTCAGCAAGCATCCATGAATGTAAATGGGTGCTTTTTTCCACACAGAAGAATTCAATTCCACACCCGTGTTTCATACGCACTTCCACATCAAATGCCATTTTGTCAGACTGCCCCTCTGCTGCCATCTGTCACACAACAACAGAACATAGTGGAATATTTGTGGGAAGGTTCAACCTCTACTGCCATACCACCAATATCCACCTCTGATGTCATGGGCCAACATAAGATGGGAGGCACTAAGTTCAGAGCAGCCCTTGTATTTTCCCTATGAAAACTTACTATCCAAGACACAGGAAAACCTATTCCAAGGATGTAAACTGCATATAGACATAAAATCCATATGAAGACAAGACAAACATTTTTAAAATCAACAGTATGAGAACTTATCCAACAGAAACGCTTTCCTCAGTTCTTGCTCTATAAAAAAGTGCTTGTCTGATATGTTATTTCTGATATTCCTGTATCCATCACAAAGATAGTACGTCTGGTCTTGATCCAATGCAACCCCCAGATATTCAAAAACTAAAACCTAATAAGGAATTTCTGAATGTCTAACTTCTTACGTTTTTGTTGTTTTTTGTCTGTTTGTTTTTGTTTGTTTGTTTTAAGAGCTCTACAAAAAATGCCTTATGAAAATCATTACTTCAAGATAAACCATTTTTTTCTTCAGGGCAGAAAAAGCAAAGAAAATAATTACTTTTTCTCTGCTTTTCAAAGCAAGTACAATGTATCTGATGGATACATTCCTATATAGGGCAGACAATAACATCAACACAAATTATCTGCATGCTCCCCACAAAGCAAACATTCTCATTTTAGAAAACACTATGATCTGGTCCTACAACTGGTGTTTAAAAGTGACAGTAATATTTTATTACGAAAATACATCTGGGCTTTATATATGCACTGCAGCTCCAAAAAGAAGTTTCCAAGTAATTTAATTTGGATTCCAAAATTTCTTTGGATGCAGCGTTAGCATACAGAAAGCTAAAATTCTCATTGACTTTCAGTAGAATTTAGTCTCCTAAATATCTATATAACTGACTTTTACCCAAAATCTTTAGGAGATGACAGATAACCTAGGTGAATCAGTTGTTAGGTCTTCTTTTTTCTTTCTTTAAAGTTTTCTTCATTACACTTACTGTCATCATAAAGACCATCTTTATCAAAAATAAACAATTTAAGAAAATTCACAATGCTTTGTAGTAGCGATGAGCACGTTATAAATATCGCCGTAACAAAGAGACAACTTCTTAAACTATTTGACCAAAAATTCATGTTCTATTTACCTCCTTGCAGTTATATTCTTCTAGCTGTGGGATTTTCTCATACTGGGAATACTGTCACTTAAAACAACAGCATTTACAAATAAAGTTAAAGGAAGGTTTTCAGGATGGGCTGAGCAGTCCACTAAAGAACAAATATTCCTTTGAAGATGCTGGCTCAATTGTATGTTTGTTACTGAGGTTACTTTACAAGTAACTGCTAGTTACTAGCATAACTGCTAGTAAAGCAAAGCAACCAGAAGAAGGGAATATCAACAAGTCCAGGCAAACAAAAATGTTTTTTATAAATGAATTTTACCATGCATTTTCACTGCAAATACACATTTAACTTCTCCTTCCATGCTTTAGCAAGATCTTACTATCACAATAAAAATGCATGTTCTTTGAAAGGGCAAATCTTGACAGAATCAAAATATTTTAGGGACTTAATTTTGATTTGTCATTGCCTCTTAAATTATATTGCTGATGAAATGTTAAAGAAAGTCTTTGAAATTAATCTGAGAGAAAAGGTTTCAAGAAACCCTAGAAAAAGGAGTATACTTGGTCAGAACAAAATACAGTAGAAACCATAAATTACAGTAAAAAGCAGTGGCTGCAAAGCATATAGATTTGTTCAAGAGCAATCTAGATGCAATTCTGGAGGGAATGATTGAAGGATATAGTAAAAAAGCTGATTGAGATCAGCAACAAGAGGCATGCTGTGTAGGTAATATTCTCATGTTCCTAAAATTTCTGATATTCTTATCTTTACACAGCAGGGTTATGTTGTACTTAACTGAATTCTGAAGATTTACAAAAAGGTTGTGTGAGCGTGTGCATTGAATTCATATTAAGCTAGTCAAACACTTTTTTCTCTTCACCTATTTCTTCAGACAACAGAACACTCCTTTGAGGGTCTGATTCAAAAGCATTGTTTTCTGCTCTTATCATGCACGCATAAGGTACGCAACAATTTGAAGCGTCTTGAGAAAACATTATCTTAAAGGTTATTTTCTATGGCATTGTACCAATGCTATTGTCATAGGGTCCCATTGTATTTGTCTCATACCTACAGGGGCTATCTAGAACAGTATTCAGATACTGAAGGCAGTTCTTGAGTGGGAAAAACAGCTAAACTTTTAGTCTGTCAACTCAGTCTGGTACATCTCCTGTGTTACACTTATTTTTTCTTAAATGGGGATTTAGGGCCGAAGTTTTGAGTGTTGCTATTTTAGTGAAACAAAGCAATATAAAAATATGTGGATTCAAAAGGCAGAGCAGAAAAGACTTAAAACGTCAATAAATATCTATAAAAGTATTCTCAGAAGAAGAAATGATGACTTGAGCAAGCAGCCAATGCATTTTTATTAAATGCTAAAATTAGAATTATTAACTAGAAAAAAACAGATCCAGCTCATGCCCAGCAGCCAAACACAGAAGTAATTCTACAACTGCTCCCACAGGCTTAGGTTTGAAGGTAGGAAGTAAGATCTTGTAAGCTTAAACATGTGGCTTCCTTTTCCAAACGACTGATGTTCTACCTGTGCTAAAGGACAATTAAAAAAATCTAGATATTGGTTTGGTAGCAGCAGAGCTAATACGCACAGCGTGATTCCTGTTGCGTCTGCCACTCTGAGTTAGCCTGAACTGCATCACGAGCAATAGTGAAATAATTTCAACTGCACCTATACTTTCTTCAGCATAAAACATGTTTTATTATTTTTGGTGGCTTTTTTTGTGGGTCTTTTGTTTGTTTTGTTTTCCAAAACATTTGCTCTGAAACAGAATTTCTTTTCCTTTGTTTCTATGTAACAGCAAGAGAGTCGTAGCACTTCTGTGATATGAGGTCACTTGAATAGGCATGAGGGAGCAGGGGAGTCTGTTCATCGAGTTGCAAGAGGCTGGCAAGCTTTTTCATTTGCTCCTACAATTAGTTACCAGAATGTATAATAAATCTTGTGTAAGCAAAACTTTCTTATATTTGTGCTGCCTTGCTATATTTCTAGTATGAAACATTAGCTTTTCCATACAAACTGATTTAGATTGCACAGGTTTGCCCATATTTTACCTTTTCTGACTGTTGATTTTCCTGATATCTTGCCTCAGATCAATTTTTAAGAAGGTAGATTGTCTCCTACATTGTGACCAGAAGGCCTAACTAAGAAGGGATGTCCTTCAAATTCAAGCACTACACAAGCTGAGAAAAAAAAATAACGCTGCCTAAGCTTGTAGAACTTAATTCACTGTTTATCTTTCCACTCCTTAAGAGCAGCAGTGGTCAGACTATGCAGCTCTATTGTGAAACCATCAGTGAAAAACAGGAAGCAAATCCACAGCAACAACGAAAAGGCACAGGATTCAACAGGAAGATGCATGACTTCTGAGTGTTAACAAAGAGTAGCTATTGCATAAGAGGAAAAACTGTCATTTCAGTAGAGAAATCCTCTATTACCTACAACAGTAAACATACAAAAAGTTGTTTTTATAATATTTGTTTCCAAAAGCTCTGCAACACCCCTTGATGCTAAAAACTGCAGTAGGAAGATGATGAGATTGGTGTCTGAGGGTCTCAATGACAACAAATAATGAAAACAAACCACCTTCTTTTAGTATTTTAGATAAGAATTCTAGAGAATATGATGTGGAAAAAGCATATAACTGAAGGCGTTAAAATCTCATATTTAACTATATAAGGTAAAGAAAAATAACCTTAGAAAACAGTAAGACTCCCACTTTATTTATGGTAGGAATACACTTCAAATACTACTTGTACTACAAGAATGGCAACTTCAGTTATAACAACTAATAACAGCTACACAGGAGAAAGATCACATTAAACAAGAGGTCCAGGGTTTGAGTTTCACACCATGGAAACCACAAAGTAATAGGATCTTACTGAGATTCTAATTCACAGATTCCTTTGGGTCCAGTGGCCTCCAGATCGGTATTGAACAAGTTCTATCACAGCTATTATAATGCATGCTAGACAAAGGGTTTTTTATGTTTACTTTTTTTTTTTTTTTTTTAAAATATCATCCTAATAAAAAGCCAAGACATAGATGTAGTCAATTCTGGTGTCTGGTGTATACAGCTCTGCCTCAGTTTTTGTATTCTCATCTGGGATCAAATTTCTATGAGCAAAAGGAATTAAATATTAACTATTTTTTGCCAAGAAAAAGTGCTTTTGTTCAGATTAAAAAGACAGCAGTGTGGGTTTATTCATGCTCCATCTGTTGTTCTGCTTTCTCCAATGGCAACTTCAAAGCACTTCAGCATTATTGAATGTTTGTGAAGGAACGGCAGCACAATAGTCCTCCCTTAGAGAGAAAAATCAGAAGAGTTCAAAAGTGAAAGAAATTCTTAGTCACTCAGCTGTTTAATCCACTATTTAATTGTATGTGTATTTATTTCTATTGATTTTTTTAAAAAGATTGATGGAAAGAAAATAACTTGCAGCCTTAACACAGCAGCAATTACAGTGAGAGCCCATATCCTTTACCAAATGAACAATGCTATTCACAAACAATGAAAATTTCAAAGGTTTGTTTCCTGCTGCTAATTTTGCTAGTGAACTGAATTAGCAGTGCACTGCTGGGAACAGCAGGAGATCTTTATGATAATTTTTCAGAAAAAGAAAGATCTGATGATTGCTGCTAATCATTAGAAGCAGTTATTGTAGGTGTCAAAAAAGAGATCTGAAATGTGATTCTCTCTTTCCCTTTCAGCCTTCCCTCCCCCCCTCCCCACTTAACAATACAGCTGTAGGTTAAAAAAAAAAAAAAAAAGGGGGTGATTTAAAACAGAGTCTTACATATAGATTAGATGTTCCCTTTAAAATCACATTGCACAGGACTCAAAATGAGATGAATAGATTTTTGCCTCCCTCACTCTCTTCATCTTCACCCTGGCTGCTTGGCTGTTAAGTCATCTCAGTCCTCTCTTTCTAGGTTTCTCAAATCTGTCTGATTAAAAGCATTAACAAATGAATCTGTAGATTTCAGTCTACTGCAGGAAAATGTTTAATCTTACTTGACACTTTACACAAGATCTCATCCACAAGCTGTTAAGGAGCTTAGTTCAGAACTCTATTTCACAGCATTTCTGGAATGTTTTGAATTGACCTCATTTCCCACTTTGCACTATCATTGTCTTCCTTCATTTTCTGATTTTAACTCTAATTTGCTGTGGTTTACTGTGTATGTATACATACACACACTACTCTTTAGAGCTGTATAACACACACTTAACATGTTGAGTGGTGAAGAAGGCTTGAGACTTTCCTGTTCTGGTCACTCATTCTTGCCCCTATAGTTGTGCTGATAAAAATGTGTGGGAACATGCTATAAACCAAATCACAAGAAGTAATCCTGCAGTGAAGAAAGCAATCTTCAAAACCATTTGCTTTAATATATCATTGATGTGCTGCAACAAAGTGGTTTTTTGGAGGAAAGAGAGTCAGCACAAGTGAAGGAATGGGGCAAACAAATAGATATTAATACCCTCTTTATCAAGGCTTTGCCCTAAAAAGTAATAATTTTAAAAAAATGCCATGAATTATACCTTAAAAACAGCTATGTTCTTTTACTAGGTTCATTAACATAAACACATGCCCACAACAGCAGTTAAGCACTTGAATCACAGAATCACAGAACTGTAGGGGTTGGAAGAGACCTCTAGAGATTGAGTCCAACCCCAAATATTTATTGTAAGCAAATAACTACCACCTTCTTTACTACATATAAATGTTGTTCCTGCCATGCATGGGTTGGGATTTTAGGGAGAAGGATGAAAGAAGTTTGCTTGAGTTTTCTTTTGTTGTTTGTTTACTTTTGTTGGAAAAAAGAAATCCAAAAAAAAAACATAAGAAAAAGTTAAAGTGCTAAACCTAAAATGTTTTTTGCCACTCCTTAAGGTAGTAAGGGATACCTGCCAAAGGCAGCTGAGAGAGCCGATTTCACAGTCCAGCTGAAGAAGAAACAGTGCTGTGACCTGAGCAGCACGCAAACCCACAGGCAGAACTGAACAGGAGAAGGTTTGGCTATTAAGCTGTCTGTTACTTCCCTTGTCATTGTTTCATTTCAATCCTAAATGGAGTGCTGCTCTGCAAGGTGGTCTTTTTCCCCTCAGTTTGGGGAAAAACAAAGGCAACAAAAATGAGTAAATCAACCCTATGATATATGTCATGTATTGGTTTCTTCATGCCAGCCATATATCCTGTCTAGGTAGACAAGATTACTTCGATAACGAAGATGGTTTTTTTTAGATCTGTAGCTATCTGCCCACAGTTTTCCTTCAATTTAAGTTACAATAAGTGATGTTTGCATCCCTTAAGTTGTTTTCAAGGGTTTAGGAACTAACAGGCAAATCTGACTGCTGATCCACTCCTATACTTTCTAATTAGTTCCGACAAGAAAAATCATGATGTAATCATACTACTTTAACTTCTTGATTTCTTTTGGAAGGCTTTAAATTCTAATCTACCCAACACATTGCCACAAAGAGCAGCTGATTCTTTGGGTTCTCAGTAGCAGGCTGTGGCATTTTAATGTGCTGTGATAACAGCAGTCAGACTTCAGGAAGGAGCCAGAGGTATCGCAGCAGATGTTTTAACGGCCCTTTTCAGGAACTAGACAAAATAAATAGAAATATACTCCTATGGAAGTCTCACTTTTTTTTTTTGGTTTGGTTTTGCTCCCACTGATAGGATAGCCTTAAATAATGAGTAACCACTCAGCATCTGGTGACTAGTTTTAATGTTATGAACTGTCCACTGCAACAGGGATGAGCACATTTATCAGACTACTCCATGATAGGCCTGCTAGACAGTAAATACATGTAACCCTCTTTTTTTATATAGGTACTGCCTAAAATGCCTGGGCACCTTGACTGAGATTAAAGAACATACTAGCCACATATGCAGTTAGCCTCATTCACAAAAAGACAACCCTCATTTCAGAAATATTTCAGTTAAGTTATTTTCACCAGTTTTGTCCATAGTTTAGTCAGAGACAACACACACACCCTTTCATTCAGCAGCATGAATTATACACAGGTAATAAAGAGAGTCTCTCCCACTTCAGATGATTAATGCTGACTTCTCTTGCATTCTTCCAATCCAGTGAGACAGTCTTCGCCAGGCTGTTCGACCCTTTGGTTGTTACTGTTTAATTCAGTTGTAGAATTACTACATACGCACAACACTGAAAGTCAAAACCCAATACAACTTTAAGCACCTACCATTCCTCTAACACTGTCTCTCTGTAGAATAAGACAAATCACCCCTGCTGATAAAAGGAGAAGAGAGCTGCAGTGGGGTACCAACCCACCACTCTTATTGGTGGATTGGTGTTTAGGAGTCTGTCAAAGTAGCATATTCCTGAGGCAAGATCCTCAAGCTTCACTAAGGTAATCCACAGATCACTGCCACAGGACATCTCTCTGTTCATCAAGTATAGTTGTGTAGTTCAGCTTTCTCTCTTGAGAGTAGTTTGACACTTATTGCTCAAATGATTAAGGTGACTCCATCAGAGACTCGTGCACATTGTTTTTATCCTCCTTCTCTCTCCCAGGTTAGTGCGCTGAATCAGCTCACAAAGCTCTAGTAGATGCCAGACCTGATGCTGGGTAAACAGTGAGAGAATTCAGGAAAAGCAGGAAGCGAGCCGGCATATCAAAAACATAGCATCATCCTCAGGGACTGCAGTCTGAAACAGCACAGCTGTGATGTAGATTTTAAGTACTTGTTTTAAGACAAGATGAAAAGGTAAATGTTATACATCTGTAGGTGATAATCAGCAAGATAATGCATCTCGCTTCTAGACAAGGTAAATCAGCTGTCCACAGAAAATTTGAATTTCTTCAAAATATTTTGATAGATCAACTTTATACCACTGAGATTTTTGCAGATTAAGTAGTATTCTTTCTCCCACGTAAAACAAACTGGGCGCAAATACTCTGTCACGTCTTAGCTAAAATTCACAGAAGCATGACTGATTGGTACCACAGATACAAATAAAGGGATTATAAAACTGCTTGGTGCACAACCTCATAAGCAAAGGAATCATACCTCTAAAGCCACTAAACTGAGGCCAGCCTGTCAGAAGCTATTGTGGTCACTCCCAACCATAGACAAAACTTTGTTTCTGTAAAGAGAATATAGAACGTATGAAATAAGTCTATCATTATTATGCATGTCCACATCTTTATGCCAGGCAATAAGTTTGTACTTTGGAGTTTGGAGTTCTTTTCTTGCTCAAGATTTTACCTATCTTAAAAAGTTTTCAGATATATTTGTCATGCATTCTAGGTTCTGAAAACCTACCCTCTTCCAGCTTCTTTTTGTTCAAGACTGACTTAATTGTGGGTTGACTTTGATTCAAGATGCATGTTCCTTGTTCCTAGATGTTTATGACTGCTTAGGCATTGCCATTCTGTTGAACAATTAAGGGAGAGGACATTATGGGCTATGCACTGACTTCAGACACACTTAAATAGATTATCTGGGTCCTATACTGACTCTATTAGGCTTGTATATGTTACAGAACACCTATCAGCAAGCCACTCATCACAGTATTGATTTACACTCAGTTTGCACTTAATTGACATTTCTCTTTGAAATGATGAGAGCTGGGAATGTATTTTAAAGAATTCTATTACTTCTAGGTAAGTTCCCTCAAAGGAAGAGAATTTCTTACATGCTCCAGATACCTAAATTCATATAAAAGGAAGAAAATTCCCATCAACTTTGCCACTCATCTTTCCCTTACACTACCTCACTCACGTATGGATCCTGAATGCACAAAGACAACTACTTGGGATCTTATTCATGAGGGCAAAAGAATGGATATTTAGTGTGAAAGGCAGTACCTCCTTTCAGCTACTCCTTATTTCATATCAACTGACTTTGTCTTGTATTTAGTACTTGAAATAATTGTTTCTTTACTGTCAGCATGCCTCATTTTTCCTTCCCTTTATTTCCCATATTTTCATACACTTCTTTAAAAGCAAAACAGAACGGATATCACCACATTACAGGATCAATGTTATCCTAGCTATACTCATAGTAAAATGGTAGTGACATCATTTAGATAGCTTTAACTGTTTCCTTCTTTTTTCCCCTTCATTCTCGCAATATTATTTAGCAAAGCTTACAGAATAGGTAACTTTAAGTGGATTATAAAAAATTTGCAGTTGGAAGTGGGAGAGGGTGGAAATTGACCATCTGAGTTGTTTGGATAAAAGTTACATACATAACCGCAAGTTTGTGCCCCATGCTTACAGTTTGCCATCAACCACAATGAGTATTGCTATACACAGCAGGCCACGATAAGCCACACAAACTTGTCTACTAATCTTTATATTGAAAAAAGCCCCAAGGCATGCCCAAGTTATTTCTAGTTTGCACCAAGCTACTGAAGTCTAGCAACTTCAATATACGTATCATAAAGAGACAGCTACCATTTTATTTTTATGAATAGAAGAGGAAGAAAGTTTGGTTTTATCTGAAATAGTGGCAGTTTCACTGCCAACAGTGGCAGTTGTCCATGAGGTTTAACAACAGTATACTATCTCAGACAAGAAAGGATTCTCCACTCAATACCAAATGATGCTTTTATAAATTTCAAGAAAACAAACAAAAAATTAAACACAAAGGCTATATTCACTGTACATGCAACAAGGAAACATCCCAATGCTACTAAAATACAAGGATATTGTACACATGAAGAAGGAATCCAGAGGGCGTTAATTCACAGCATATTACCAACCTGTAGCCGTGAACTTTAAAAATCCTTTTCATTGACAGACTTTCTTAGTGTAGGTCTTTAATTCCATGTGCTGTAGCCAAATCCTTTTCCTCCCTCATCTCTCAAGTCCATTTCTTTTATCTAACTTTTCCTGCCTTAATGGTAACTGTTTCTCATCTCTTACTCTACTGGACTGGTAATGCAGAAAGTTCTCATTTCCAAAGCAACAGTTGTTCTGTGAGTAACAATTACCTGATATAGAATATCTTAAAATGCTATTGTCATGCATCCCATTTCACAATTTTTCCTAGACACATAGCAATTGTTATTTCCAAAGCAGAAATGCATTCTGACCATAGCATGTTTTGGATTTTTTCTGCCGATTATTAAAGAAATACTGATGGGTTCCTACTGGTTCCTATGATTATTAACAATTCAAGTTTATGTTGTGCTGAAAAGGCTTTTATCATGCAAAATCATGCATGATAAACAACAGACTTTCAGTTCCAACAAACATTACTAACTCTTGAGCATAGGTATAGGCAAAAAGACTTCAACGTCTATATTTTCAGCATGCAAAATGCGCTTCAAAATACTGTAACCTGCAAGCAGCAACATTACTGAGAATTTATCAAACATATGAGCCTTGACTTCTAATGCAAAGCACGTGTGTATGTTCTGCAGGGTATAGTCTCCTGCTGATCTCATAAGATTCAGAAGACTGAAGCCTGGACTTTGGATCGTTTCTGCAGAGTAGAAGGCAAAGGTTTAATTTGTACTTTCTAGTAAACACCTAAAATGGAATTCAGATCAATTGAGAAACTTGGATCATATTGAATTCAACATTATAATTTGCAGCTGCACTGGGAAAAAAATAGGAGCTATGGTGGGTGTGCATACAAGGATAGCAGTTGTACTAAATAATTGGCTAACAAATACAATACATTGCCTCATTGCGTATACTGTGGGTAGAACAGCCACAAAAGACTCATGCTGTCTCACTACCTTCTCTTCCCTGTCAGAGATGGCACACATGCAAATAGGGCCAGAGTGGACATCTAATGAACACAGTCATGACTGCAACATGTTCCCCTGGCTCACTTGGAGACCAGATGAAGTAGCATCTGTCCTTCAGCAAGCAGCTGTTTCACTTAGTGTTTCACATTAAGAATAGACACAAGGATCAGAGAAGTTGCGGATGTCTCATCCCTTGAAACACTGGAAACATTCAAGCAGTTTGTATAGGTCTCTGGGCAGACTCATCTAGTGGATGGTAGCCCTGCCCATGGCGGGGGGGGGACAGGTTGGAACTGGATGGTCTTTGAGGTTCCCTTCCAACCAAAGACATTCTTTGATCCGGTAATCATTCCTCATCTACTTGACTCTAAACAAGACAGTCAACCCTTCTTGTTTCCGTATCTGGGAAACTGGAACAACAGCCTTAAGTTAGAACAAAATACAGCTGTACCATATAGAAGATATTAACAAGGTACATACTGTGATAAGCTTTCCAATATAGTGTTGATATTTATGAAACACAGTATTTCAGCCTTTGATTACACTAAGGAGGCAGAGTCTGTTGCCACTCATTCTTTCAAATAAAGATTGAAAAAATACTGAGGGAGAACAGAAATAGATCTATTTGAACACACGTTCAAGGTAGTTAACTAGAAGGAGACAAAAGAGAAATCTTAAGGTATATTCAGCCTACTTATTTCTCTCTGCCTTCACTCATGAAATCTTGTTCTAAGAGGCTGTTTCTGTAAGAGGCTGTTTCTGAACTTTGTCGTCTCGAAGTTTGCCTGCCTGCCTGATGCCTGAAGGCTTGTAGACCAGAGGCAACCAATAGGCAGCCGACAGATGATAAGCAGCCTTTCATAAGGGCAGCCATCGAGAGGAGATATGCATGCTCTTGTGTGCCTATACACACCCATAGGTGCTGCATGTGACATTTACCTAGATGCCCAGGAATGCCATGTTGGCAGAAAAACAGGATAAAGAGATCCTTCTAACAAGGGAATGATACCTGCTGCCTGTTGACCTGAGGCCTTGCTGTCCTGCTGCCTGAGGCCTGCTCCTGCTTCTCCCAACACCTGTTGCCACAGGCCTGACACCTGCCTGCTGCTGCTGCTCCCCCTGCACTCTTGCTCCCACACAGGCCTGAAGATACTCCCGGACCTATAGAACAGTGTGGGACCCATGGTGGTGGTGACTATCTCCGCTTTTTTTTTTTTTTTTTTAAATACACAACCCTTGCTTTTATTTCCTATCTTTTTACTATTGCCTGCCTTCCCACCCCCCTCACTGACTGGAGTTTGTATTAAACTGGCTGGACAACATTTGACCTCGTTTGTGTCTTAGATCTCATTCTGGGTCTATCAAAGAATCCCCCCTTGCTCCAATAATTGGAGCGAGACATTTGTGAAATATCTTTAGGCCTCCACACCAAGTTGATCTTTCTTTCATTAAATATAGTTTAATCCAAACCATTTGTAGCTTTAAAACATAATATCATGAGTCTTCTATCAGTTAATCCACTTGAAATGAAGATTTTCTTGCTTTTGATGTATTTGTCAACTATATTTCGAACAAAAGAATGGGAATGGGCTAGGAAAATTTATCACAAAGTTTCTCACTTTCACCAATAAACTGCTAAGAAAAAGCTGGTTTACAAGCTAAGGAGATCACAACGCCAGCACACAATTTAGAGCTAATGGTTTTATAGGCCAAAGCCACTAGCAGGGCATCCTTATCCTGCAGTGTGAATAGGATTATCCCTGCAAACATTCCCCTAACATGGAATTAAGCTGTCAAGTTTGCTTTGCTGCTGCATGGACGCATACACAAAATGAACACAAGTTCAGGTCAAGTGTAATACTGCTGTGCTATTACACATTGCTCATAGAGAAAAAAAAAAGAAAAACACAGGAGGAGAAGAAACGTCAGAAGCTGAACTGCTATTGCTAAGCGTGTTTTAGGACATTAGCAGTATTGGTCTCAAGCAAAATTACTGGATCATGCTGAAAGATGTTGACAACCATTTAAATTATTATTTATTTTTTTTTTATTTAAAGTTTTGGATCTTAAGCTCCTCAAGTATCTTTGACTTCAGATCCCCCCTTCTTATTTTATTTTCAGCATTGCTTACTGTCACATAAACATGTTACTTCCAATACTTGACTATAGAACACTACTAAGTCTAAAAATACACAAAATTACAACCAGGAAAAGTTGAATATTCATGAGTTCTCCATTATGCTTCCACACATATTTAACCTACTTTGTGATTATTTCTTCCCCCACCCCAGTATTCATACATATGGACATTGGAAACCTAAAGTGATTTTTTTCCTTCTCCATCAGCACACCTATGTCTATCACTCTATGCCTTCTAGAAATGAAGAACAAACTGTTAAAGCTTGGTTAAGCATGAAAAGAGAACTATATTGCCAAAGACGAAGATTCATCCACATATAACAATGCAGCTCAAATCACAAGCAGCAAAGACTCAGCAAGCACAAGTAATACATGGTGGTGAAGCACTGAAACAAGCCATCAGGAAACAGGACTAGCTACGCTAAAACAAATAAATAATCATGCAATGCAGAATTAAATGAAGGATAAAAGTGCCTTGACCATGCCTAAAGGACATTCTCTCAAATCATATATGAACACATGTATGGAAAAGAAATGCAGGTTATTGAAAAACGAAAATCTCAGCCAAGATTGCCCTGAGCAGCAAGTATCTGGAGACCAGAGGAATACTAGGGAGAAAACACCATATATACTTTGCCCTATTCCTGTGCTCCCTTACAGAAATAATGTTCATTTCCTATTCTCCATGCAATTGGAAAAATATTAAGTAGACTAACCTAAATTAATTTGATATTTCCTTTGATGTGAAAAACCAAAGCTAACTGCTTTATATATCAAAGCAAGTGTTCTCTTTGTTAAGTCCCAGGAATTTTGTGGAAGTATTTTTTATTTTCAACAACTAGACTCCATTTGGAATATTTACGAAATGCAGATACAAAAGGAATTTTTTCTTAAAGTATATCCTAAGTGAATAAAAAACATCACAATAAAGGAACTTAAAATGGAAAAGTTCTAGTTATAACCAAATTTGCACAGAGAATAGAACATAAACCTTTATACATCAGGAATATTTGACAACATTGAAAATATTGTCAAAATAAATATGCTAGAGCAGGCTCTCAACAATGTAAATAAATATTTGCATCTAAATATCAAAAGCCTTCTTTCTCTAATCAGCGTTGCATGCAGTAATAGCATGTCCTAACCAAGCTTCTCTTGATTAGACAATGGAAAAAAATTAAGTAACAAACAAAGCAAGAAGGAAATCTCTCTCAAGCTACGTAATTTTTCTTTCAAATTTAAGTAATCATATTGCCAAGTTGAATTTTTACTTTCTATACTCAAACAGCAACAGTTTCCAAAGGTGATATGTGGCTGATATATCTGCAGACACGCAACTGACACTTTGCTCAGCAAGCAGAATTTCTCATTGTTCACTACCAAAACATATTTGCTACTATGAAAGTTAGAACGAGGCATTGCAGCAAAATCTTTCAAAATAATAGAATGCTGCAATAGTTATTCTTTGTAGATGCTGGTCCTCAAGTCTTAAACGATAAGGCACTACAACTTTTCTGTTTGCTATTGAGAAGCCACTCTCCCCAAATGAGAGTTACTTCAGTAACTATTCCCAAACCTACTATATAATAATTCCTACCTCAGTCATGCTTGGTTTCCATTATATTTCTGCTGAAACCCTTGTAAATTTTGCTGCCTCAGGCTTCTAAGGGAAAGTAACGGCTATTTCTAATACCAGTCATTCAGTTTCTTTTGGTAGACATCATATTCAAGAAAGGACATTGACATTTTTCCGAGATGGTTTAGAGATAGGATTTAAAATCCTTGCTTCTCATAGTATAGAATTAATTTATATTGACAAAGCTCTTCTTGTAATACTGTGCAACTGGAAAATTACCCATCCAGGAAATCAAAAAATCTCACCACAAAGGTCAAAGCTGTAGAAACCATGAGATGATATACCTTCAGTGGCACCACTTATTTTAAGGTATTTTATAAATTATTTACAAAAGTTAGTTCCTTCAAATGTTTAGCAAGTTATGGCACACTGTTTGAGAGCAAGACAATCTCATTTGATCATTGGAGTGACTATCCACTAGATGATAACAAATTGTGATATTACAGCAAAGAATTGCGTCTTTAAACATATTTTCACTGCAAATAGTGTTACCAAATAATCTACCTTTTTTCCCTGCTCTCAAATATTATATTAATAATAATGAAATTGAATTATTATTATGTTAATAATTTTGTTTCTCCTATGCAGCGTATTAATGTGTTCTAGAGCATTTTCCCTCTTCAGAAGGAAATTAGGCCCACTGATTTCACATTACTTGCAAGCATTAATGAATATTATTAAAATAACAGTTTGGAAGTTATATTTCAGCTTTTCACATCTTGCAGGTAATTTTGTATCAAAGCCTGTAACTAACAACAAGGTGCAAAGAGACATACAGAAAAGCAAGATAGGCAAAATAAGAGACACAATTTCAAACAAATTCCCATGAAACAAAGAAATCATTGAAATCTCAATATATCAAGTACAGTTATCATACTGTACTAAACTAGTCAAACTACTTTCAAAGCTGGCAAAATATGAGGAATGCAGTTTTATGCATTCATAGCATTGAGAGCTTGTCTTTGCTTTCAATGCATTGGTCAGATTTCCAGTAATCAACTACAAACAATTACAATTTATGTTATAATTAGTTATGTCATCAAACAAAAAGCAAGGCTCATAGACAACTTCATATTGGAAGTTGGTCTGCACATCAGACCAACCAATAAAATACAAATTGTCATGAAATAGATTATGAGAATGCATATTGCATTCTAATGTAAAAACTTGATTTTTTTTTTACGTTTATCATTTATTCACTTTCTCCAGTCTATTCTTGCCCCATTCAATGTATGTAAGCAAAAAGTAGCAATGTTAATCAGTGTACTTTCATTTAAAAGTATTTTCAACAGGTTACAATGCATAGGGTCATATCTCAGTACAGAAATCCACGTCAGTGTGGATGCCTGTAGAAGGAATAAACTCTTTCAGCTGATCAAAATTGCCTTGAAGACTAGTTGCATCTTTCAGAAGACAAATGGTTTTAATGATACAGACCGCAGAAAAGACAGAAATATTTGTACAATGTGTGTTTAAGGTCATATGGGAGTTTCTGACTGCTTCAGGATTTTTATGATCCATCATTACAACTCCTACTGCAAAACCAAGCGGCATCAGATGTCGTCATGTACCAGAAGTTACTGTCAAAAGCACTTCCAAGTCTTCCCAAAGTCCAACAGAAATGAGAGCTTACTAGTACAGAAGTTACTTTGTAGTGTTGGGATATGGAATTCATGGTGCTGTCTACAAATACATCAGATCTGGATGCTCTATTCACCTGATAGAAGCTATACAAAGCAGCAAAGTAAGTTAGGGATGTCAGGGTTTGTCTACAAGCCTGAAACCAGCAAAGATCTCTATCTCAAAGTCTCCCCAAATACAATTATGCAAACCTAGCAGCTTTTAATAGGGAAAAACTCATCTCATTCCCTCATCCAAGTAAAGATATTCACCAAATCACCACTAATTCTAAAATTGTTCCAATGATTTTCACTAGGCAAGCTTGATCAACTGCTAAACAGTGACATCCTAGAAAGACAAAACTACTCGTTAAGTCCCTTATCTTTCCTTGTTCTTCCCTCCAACAGGGCAGTCCTGTTCAATGCACTGATTTCTGGAGGTAAACACACTAATTCATTGCCACAATGGAAGATGATCTTGCTAAAACCAGGTAGTCTTTCTGTAGTTTTGGGTAGTCAAGTATTGAATGTTTGGTTTGATTGTTTTAGTAATCTTTCTCCCCCCCTCCCCCCCAACACATTTAATCAGTTACAACCTCCTAGTTACAAATAAAGCATATTTTTTAGTGAGCTAAAAAACTTGAACTGATGACTTGTGCCATACAATCAAGTTATATTCATTACTATTGCCTCTGGTCTTCCTAGAAATCCATTCTGCGATAAAAGTTTCAGGAAGTCTGAACTACTGATTACAGTTCATCTCTTAAATTAGACTGATTGAGCGTGTAAGAATGCAGTTTTGTCAGCAAGAATGACGTAACTTGATAAGCTATTTTAATAATAATACAACTATTCTATAATTCTTGTACTAGCTAATTTAGTTCCTTCTGTATTTTTACCTTTTATTATATGTAATTCTTTGTGTATTGGGTAATAACAGTAATACTAATGGATGAGAAAAAACACCTCAAGAAGATCACATTACTCTAATGTATGTCGGTCATTTAGCACCTTGAATTATGGTTGAAAGTTGGTTTTACATATCAAACTGACAAATAGTTTCAAATGCTATTCATGTTTTGATGCATACCTTAAAATGAGGTACTTCAAAGTGAAAATGACTGGGTTTTCATCCTGGTCTAAGCTTCCTCTAATCACCTGTATATTACAGTAAAGTTCATATTTGTATTTCAATAGTTCCAATCAGAGATAATCATTTAGATATAAGAGTGATATGTACAGTTCTTATTCCAAGCTTCCCACAGAAAACCGGAATCTTTGGTCAGTAAGGATTCCTACTTCCACAACCAGTTCCTCACTGTCAAAATAGAGTATCGATATTTTTCATTATATTTGTATTAGATAACATACTAATATTAGTAATTTCAACATTTTCACAGAAAACATTCTCAATAGCTCTTTTAATAAATCAGTTTGCTTTTCTGTTTACATGTGATATTGTACAGAGTAACGTACGATAAGTTGTTCACAATCAAGTGAAAGAGTGCTGCATTCTATGGATGCTAACTCCATTCTGATGTAACCAGTATTCCAAGGAAATTTCACAATGCTTTTTTCCTGTTAATTTCTGTCAAAAATTATTCCATAATACGCTCATTTAAGCGTTATATTCTATACACAGATGGTAATTTACAGAGGACACAATTTCATTTTAATTCAATCTGCCAAAGGCTCATCTTTGTGAAAGGAAGAAGAATGTGCGGAGCACCTAAAAATAATATTTGTTAAGAGATCTGCTCTATAAGATTTGAGTTTAAATCAAATTACACACCATGAAAAAGACTCAAAATAGCATTAAAAAAAATCTATTTTCAACTGCTAGTAATTCAAAAAAATTCAATAACATGGTGTTTTATAACAGATGACTTATTTCATTTGAATGGAATATAGACCCAAAAAATTGGGGATTCATAAAATAAAAGCCTCCTAAGAAGATATCTTTGAGGCATTTCATTATAACTGTTCAGAGCAACAAGTTTAAATGGATAAGATTGATAATAAGCTTAAAATATTACCTGAGTTCTCTGAAGTACGTTTATGCTCTCTAAAAAGCTCAGTACCAGTTATATACACGCATACATACACTTAGACTATTTCAGAGAAATGAATGAAAACAATCAAAACAGTAGTCAAGTGGAAAGAAAATGAAGACATTAAAATGCCAAAGAAAAAGACAAGTGTACTGTTAAGAAAAGAAAAACTAAGAAGAAATAGTAAGAGGAAGCTATTAAGAAGGAAAAACGAGTACACAAGGAGCACAAAAAGCGATGAAGATTTTTGAAGTTTTTCCAAAGAACTTTTACATACAAAGTCATCAGTAGTTTTCCATTATGTGGCATTTATAACAAGATTTTTATGAAGCATATGTGGTATTTTAACTGTGTTAAATTTTACTCAGCATACTCAAGTGTGTGACTATTTGTCTCCAGATCATGTAATATCCTGGAAGCTAGTGCATGCCTAAATTATTTTATGGAACTTACAGTACTTAAAAATCTCTTATTTTAATAATTGAAGGCTTCTGAAATCCAATATCATATTGAATAATTTTTGCACTCTTAATCATAATATTCTTATACAAAAATGTATTCAACTATAGGCTTCCAGCTTGTCAAGACAAGCATTTAAATTTTAACATTGAAATTAATTACTCCCAAAATCTATAATCCCCTTCCTTGTCTACAAAGAAAGATTTTCTCAAAGACATCAAAAGATAAATTATAATTCATTCAAAATATTTATTATGTGATTACTTTACTGAAAGTGTTTTTCCTTCATCTCTTCAGAAACAAAAATCAGTATTTCAGGTTTTCCCCAAATTGCCAACACGACTTACAAAGAATCAAGCTTGCAATAAACAGCTCCATAAATCAGCATCAATACCTCCAAGCAAAACTAAACCCAACAGGACACTGAAAGTAGTAGAGATGCAGGAATCAGTGTTTTACTAAGATTATTAGACAAGGCACCACTGAATGTGTAGTTAAAAGCTTAGAAGCAATTTTCAAAAACTTTAAAGAACCCAATACAGTTTTATACTCCAAATGTAACCATGGCAAAGTCTATAAAAAGTAAACTGAAGTATTACTAAAACTAAAGAGACTTTTGTCAGTCATTGCTATCAGCATGACTACAATAGCATATTTTTGCAGCATCAGCTAAGCTATTTTTGTTTGCAAATGGTGTGTAAATTCAATTCATATTTACCTTAAGCACAGAACAAGCATCGATCATCCCTAGCATATGACGAGGCCTCTGACTCAGCACAAGAAATGGGACCTAGAGAGCAGTCTGAAGCCTCCAAAGAGGGTCAAGGCAGAGGAGAAAATTGGAAGGAAAGTCCTGCCTGAACAACTTCATGAAACAACATAGGCTTGCAAAAAATAAAAATACACAAGGACCCAGACACCTCTGCAGCCAGACATGAGGTCTGATCAATCTCTCTGAGCCGCAGGTTTTTGCAACAGCAGTAAGTAAACTTGGCACAGGCTGTAGCTGTTGCTACTAAAGGCACATAGCATGACCAATGACAAGATGTCAGTCATGTTGTGCTTTAGCAGCCTTGCAGCTGTCTGAGGAGCTGTTTGCCCTTCCTGATATACCTTTGGGACAAAGATACTCCCTTATTCTGCTGGGCTGGCTGGTGAGCATCAGTGACATTCAGCTGGCATTTGGCAGAGACATCAGTACAGTGAATAGAACTGTCAGCAGGACAAAACTCCTTCACATCACCTCAAGCCTGGTAGTGAGCTATTAGCATGATAAACAAAGCAAGAAAGAATAGCCTCAGACACCTGGATAAATTCGGACTCCTAAGAACTCTGGGGAAAAAATACTGTTCACTCATTCCTGATAAAGTCTTTTGCATTCTGAAGAGAGCTGGCTATACAAGTTTCAGATACAGTTTGGAATCTCTTTGTCTTTACACAGTAGTCAGCTGAAGAAATAAAATCACTCATTAAGATTGTGGCTTCCAAAGATGTCACTGCTCTACACATGCTCATAGTTTACCTGCTGGGTATGGCTCTTTGTCTCCAGCAAATCCTTGCTAGGTAGATCAATTAGAAACAGAGCGTGACAATGCCATTCAGACTGAATACTCTGACAGCAGTCAAAATATTCACAAACATGATTTATTGACCATTGTTTAAGGCAGAAACAGACAGTTACTTGAAATATCTGAGGCAATTTCATTCTTCAACAAGTTTAAACAATTTGTAGATTTTCTTTCATTAACACCACTATCAACGCTTGAGCGCTCTCCTCTTGCTTGTTTCAATTTTTCTAGTTGACCAGCCTATTCAGGCAACACACTGTTAGGAACCAGAAGCATTCTATATAACACTTCTACCTTAAGAGGCTTTCCTAATTCACTTTATCCTCTTATGTTAACAAAGCATGTTCATCCCATTTCATTTTTACTTTTCTTCCCACGTCCTTTGAGCAAGCTACTGTTCAGATAGAGGATTGATGTTTCTCCTCTCCTTCAGCTTTACTGAATATGAACTAAGTTCATCAATCTGAAACAAAGCTTTCTTTTACTTTTAGAAAGAAAAGCGTTCAAGAGCCATAATTGGATTACATTTTACTAAAACATTGTAAGCTTTAGCGACTTCATCTCTTTCTTCCAAACTATAATATGAACTTTTTACAAGAGTAGTTTTCCACCATTTCAACTGTTTGTGTGCCATTAGTCACCACCTTTCCAATATTTTTTACTTTATAGGTACATGCAAATATGACATTGTTGATTTTCTAGTCTTTTTTCAACCGTAAGCTGTAGCACACAAAAGTCTTGGGGCCATGGTATTTTTCTATAGCTCCACTAATGTACACAACACACCACCTTCTGCACATAACTTGATGACACATTACCAAATCTTATTGATCAACTATGGTTACACAGTCATTCTAGTAGCACACTTAGTTCATAAATACCCAACATAGTAATGCATAGGTAACAGAATTTTCACCACCTCAGTATTTACATATTGAATGCTTAGTATCTGCACAGATTTAACTTTTGTATTTAGCACACTTTGATAAATAACTCATTTTGAATAGCAGAAATAAAAATTGTTTTAAATAAGCACTCATTTCTGCGAGTTTTCCAGTATGATTGTCCATCTCAATTTGAATATTTATTTCTTTCAAGAAAAAAAAATTTCTGTTTTTTCCAATTAATTTTGGGTTTGAGTTGTTTGTGTTTCTAGATGTCTAGAAGTATTTTTACTGACTTATTATAAAAAAGTAGTAAAATATGTGATATGAATCAAAATTTACCATATGATATGGTAGCAATTAAGTAAGGGACTTCAAAACATTTGCAAGCATTTAAAAGGCATAATAAATAATTTGATAGAAACATTTCACAGCTGTTTCTATATTTTATTAAGAGTTTAAAGAATACGAATTTAAGAAAGGCATTTCGTAACACAATCTCAAGCCTGAAATAGTTATTACAAAGAAAAAAAAAAATGGAAAACACCAGAGGCCCACCTTTGATGGACTTACTGAAGGAAGTGCTACGTATACATTGACTTTTGAGGTCCTAGCAAGTTCTTTGTTATCATTTCCTTTTTTTACTTTTAGATTTTACTCATCAAAACGGAACAAAAAAAGCAATGAAGATAAGCCCACAGTTCAAAACAACCCAAACATGAATTTAGTTCATTGGTATAAACACTGAGAATATTATTCCTTGAAACAACAGATATGAAAATTCTGGAAGTTTTTTCTTTAAACACATACCTTTATCATTAAGTCACAAAACCAAACATTTAATGCAATTCTTTAATCATTTTTACTGGTCAATCAGATCACACTTGCAAGCCACTACAAAAAAGTTTCAGAAGCAATGCTGCTTCTACCACCACCAGAGTACTAAAACAGCAAATATTTCTTTGTGTTGGCTTAGAAAACGGCTTCATAAAACCTTGATTTTGTTGTTTAAGTTATCAGAAGGGGAGTTAGAATGAGACTTGAAGTATAGCTTTCAGTTTGAATTGTCAGGAAATAGCTATAAATTTGAGCTTCAAGAAAGCTTTTCGGAATATTCTAAACTATAAGTTATGCAGTTGTAAGTATTACTATGCTTTATGTAAGTATTACTATGCTTTATAGACTTCTCAGCATCAGAAAAAAGAAAATTGAATTTTTCAACTATTTATCTCTGAATTTTTGTTTAGCCTTAAACTCAAACTCATGCTAAATAGAAGAAAGCAGAATATTACTCTTAATCCAGTACAAGTATACAAGTATAGCTACAAATAAATCAGTAATCTTGTCAAATTATCATATACATATAAATAAAAATTAGAGTTCAAATTCCTGGATAACATTTGATTAATCTCGGTCTTTCTTGTGTCTGTTAACAGCACGTTAGCAAAATCACTTTGTCATTCCTGTGCCACTTTCACAGATTATTTTGCTACATTTCTTAATTTCATGTTTGGTTTTTACAGACAACAATGTTAGTCATTTCAGGTATGACCTGCAGTAACTCCTTGACAAATAGTATTAATATTTCAAATAATTTCAAAATTAAAATAAATAATAAATTTAAATTCACTAAGCCACCACACCACCAGAAAAAAAACAATCCCCAACCTTCTTCAGTGGTAACCAAGATAACTTGTTTTATCATAAAACATCCATACTACTCAATCATTTTAAGTCAAGCCTCCGAATTTACTACAATGAGTAAAGTGCTTCCTTCATTTCTGGTATTTCAGAGTATTTCAATAAAAAAGATACTGTTCGTCAGCATTTTACATATAGAGAATAATGCCATATTTAAAAGAAAATAAATATAACTCCATAGTTTCTTTGTTAAATCTCTTAACTGGTGTTGAATGTTTAAAAAAAAAAAAAAAAAAAAAAAAAAAAACCCATTTTTTCTACAAA
>WBMW01000605.1:213591-252105 GCA_013396635.1 Penelope pileata
AAAAAAAAGCCGCACGTTTCCTGTCTTTCCTCCCCCCAAAATTGAAAACTTTGTCTTCTGGGAAACAGGACCAATTGACCTCGACAATAAGGGAGATGGCAGCACAGTGGGTACCAATCCTGCTTGTGTGGAAGTATTACTGTACAATAAAACAAGAAAACAGAATGGAAATGACCTAATGTGCTGACAGCATGGAATCATTGGAGCTTTCACTCATGTGAAAAAAACTCCATTGATTGCTAGAATGCCTTGATGTAGCCTGTTCTTGAAATGAACTAACACACAAAAAAGTTGCCAGAGATTTAATTCTTATTTCACACAAAATTTGTCTTTCATGCTCTGTGATCCCGTAATAGAATTCTTTCATGGTAAACAGCATCTCTTAAGAGTGCCTTAGAGATACAGAAGAACGTCAAAGATCTGGGTGGTAGATCACAAATTAAAGTATTCTGTACAAGATGTTCATATTTCTCGCCTACCTCTTTCCCCAGTAATTCATTGGATAAAGTTTTCCTAATGAATAAAGCGACATTATCACCTGCAGGACCAGGAGCCAGCAATAATCTGTGTGCAACCATAAACCTGAAGTGGTTTCTCAATCTAGAGGAAAACAGACTAAAATATCTGGAAAAAGTCTGAAGAATCTAGCGTATACTCCAAAAACTGCTGGAGCATCGTAGTGCACAGGATCAGTCAATAGTTTAGGAGTATAAGACTCCGGAGATAAAAAGTGATTTTATATTTTAGAGAGGTCTTAGTTGTGCATACCCTTATGGATGCTACTTTATTCAAAAGTTCGAAGCTGGGTACATTTTCAGCTTTAGTCACGTAGGTCAGTGAAAAAAATCAGTTATTGTAGTTGCACAGGATGGAAGACAACATCTACAGACTGATCAATTATTTATTATTTCTGGGTGGTAAGGTGTGCACGCAGATGCAAGCCTACATGTATTAACATCTAGTTTAAGTGTCAAGATACCTAAAAGCTTGTAATATTAGATAGCAATATATCGAAAAAAAAAATCCTTGCAAATCAGGCTGTCAAGAGACTTTTGTTTAAATACATTAGCCCACTCTTACAACTGAACTGACATTATTCATTTTTGAGCATACTGCTGCACCACAGTTTCCCTCTGGCTCTGCAAATTTAGGAAGTCAGTTCTTTGCTACAAGATGCTATGATGAAATGCTAGTAGCAGTGGGATTCTGCCATGGAAGCATATGTCAGAGTTTAAAACTTCTTGACAGAAACCCAGTGCCCTGGAGTTCACTGCCATTATCATCTTTAAAAACACAGACTTCTCCATCATCATTGCAATGGCCCATACCAGCCTCCATGTAACTGCACCACACCTGACCAATGCACGCTTGTCTACCCCTGGGTGGAAGACATCTCCTTCCCTAGCTATACCTGTACTTCTTCCTTCTTCACTGTCCTGAAGATAATAACTTCCTGGCTGAGCCTGGAGAAATATTACTACTTAAGTCCCAATAAAGCAAGGAAAAAGATGGTTCATGTTAACATTCCCCAAATACACAGCACACAATGATCTGAAATGGACCTTTTTTCCTCCATCTACAAACTGCTCTCACATTCAAAAACCTTCCTTGCCGTCTCAGTTCTAAATTCAGTATATCAAAAGGCCACTTGAAGCTCTGCTTCCTTAGGTAATCCTCATCAGTCAAGGTAAGTGCTTTGAATTTGCTCATCTCTTCTTCAAAGCTATAGAGATTATCTCATACTATCATAGGTGTTGGTTTTACTGAGCTGGTGTTGATTTGCCTGTTCTAAACCTTATTTCTTCATTTTTTTCCTTCTCTTGAAGGTTCAGCTGACAGGGTTCATGAATATTGTCACCTCAGTATGAAAAGGTTTTACTTTTAAGACTTCCATAAGAAAATATCAGGCTTACTATTACATTTTTGATATCTAAGCACATGGAGTTTGAAACAAAATATTTTCTCTCCTGCAGGTTTGTCCACTGGAAATGCGTTCTGCTACTCAAAGTATGCTGTCAGGAATAATTCTTGTTACAACTTCTGTCATCGATGAGTCAGATGACAGGAATCAAACCAGAAAATCTCCCAGCCTTCAGTCTGCAGGGACTGAGCAAAAAGCTCACTCTTCTCTCAGTGTCACTGCCCTAGGGACAGCGTATTCATTTTTCCCCACATCTGGAAGAACATCTGAACTGCATAGGCATGTCCCAGGCCAGATTCTCTGTGCCAGCCCTGTTAGGCTTCATGCTACCCTGAAGTCCCTTGCCCAGAGGTTCCTGGGCTGGAAGCAGCATTGTGCAGCGTGCTGTGTTCTTACAATCAATTTGCTTTGCTTCCTCACTCACATAGAAGCACAACACCTCTGTGGAGCCTAAATGCAAACAAATTCCTCCAAGATTACTTTTGCTGTTGAACTCTGGCTTTGAGCTTTCTAAATTTGTTTTATGTGTATGTTGCATTCATTGTTTCAGTACCACATCAAGAGTGAAATCCCTGCAGATTGGTTTATAATGCAACCAAAACCACAAAAAGAAAAATATACTATTAAAAGAAAACTCTCTCAACTTAAACCAATCTTTTACATCATATTTAACTCCTAAACGTACTGCAGAGGCATGGCTCCCAAGCACAAACAAGGCAGGTAAGAACAGTGGCTGGCAGTGGCTCAAGAGCCATCCCAGCCAGCACAAGCACAGCGCACTGCTACCACCTCCTGGAGGATCCCTGGCTCCTGCCTTGGAGACGCACTCAGAGCAGCAAAGACGTTGTTAAGCTTCAGCACATGAATAGGCTCAGGCTGTATTGCACATGTTCACAGACATTATTTTAACTCATCTCATTTCAGGGAGCAAAGTGGTTCTTCATTTACCACGCGTCATCAATTAATTTGTCATGCCAAGTTACAAGGAAAGTGTATTTTCAGGGATATTTTGAAGGAGTAAAGGAGTCCCTGTTCAAAATGCCTGTTCCTATTTTTAGTCACTTATGATTGTGCACAGTGATTAGGTTACACTGTAACCATTACAGCATTACTTTCTTGAAGGCTTTCTGCAGACATATTGTAGTTTAGCAGCCTAACACAGCACAAGGGAATTGGAAACATCTGTTGCTAAGTGTTCTGCAGAGACATAAAGGATAACTACTTTGACAAGGAAGTCCTTTACTGCTCCAAAATGAAAAAGGAAAGAAAAGAACAAATTGAAAGAGAATCTGTACAAGTATTTTCATGCCATGAAGTAGTAGAGAGACATTCTTGCAGTACTTTATTCCTGTACATGATACTGTTGTTCTTTGACAATGTACTTGTTCCACAGAAGCCAGACAAACTGAAATAATACAGATTTGAACAAAAGTATTTTGCTAATTTCCAGATAGAGTGTAAAAACAAAAGAGAAAAACATGATTTTTAAGTTCTCTAGGCTACCATGACTGCTTCATAAAGACATCAGTTTTCTTCCAGTTACATACCAGAAAAAGCTGAATGGCAAACCACAAAGCAAGCTTTGCTTACAGTAAACTACGTTTTTCTTTGTTAGAAAAAGAAAATATTTTCCCCATTAAAGAGAAGCTATTCTCCACAAAACAAGTGTTCAAGAGATCATTGTCATTATGAGACCTATTCATATACATCAGGAGGAGAATATAACCTTCATCACATGTGACGGATGCCATAATTCCAATCAGATCAAACCTTGTAATGAGTGAATTTTTTTATTATTATTATTTTTTTTTTTTAAAGTAAAGTTTAGGGACTGGTCTTTAGGGTTTGCATTTAGACTCTGAATTACTTACAGACCATGTAATTTATTTATTTTAAATCTCCACACTTTAAAAGCAGCATTTCAGGGCACTCACAAGCATCTTTTTTTTCCAGAGCAAAGAGAAGCTGTGCTGAGATGCAGACTTGCATGTTTCTCCTAGATACAATGACACAGAAAGCACAGAAAATAAAGGGATATTTTTAAATGCTAACTGAGGTGAAGAAGATATGGACATTTTAAAGAGACTAATAGGAAAACAAATGCTGGACTATACCTTCATTTTGAACATTTCTAGTCATTTTTCATCTTAACATTTGTTGTGGTTTTTTTTCCCCATTTCTTAAATTGTACCGTTCGCTTCCTCCTCTCCATCTTTCCCATCTTCTGCCAGCCTTCCAGTAGCTTGCTTTAACTTGCTACCCAGCGTTCTTCCTCCCATCTCCTTATCTCCATCATATTAAAACACCCAAACACACCAGAATACGCTGAGTTATATGAAAGGGTAAAGGTAAGGTTTATTAACAACATGAATTTTTACAATAAAAGATTTAGGCTTGTTACCCAGCAAGTCTCATCCTATATGCTCACTTATTTCAATCAGAAATGCTACAGTGCCCAGTTACACCCTCAACCCTTTGAGTAGTGACAAGTACTCAGAGAAGAGATGCAGATAACTGGAACTCGCTCATTTTGAGGCAGAAGTTACATTTAGACTGATGACTTCTTGTGAGAAGTGAATTAAGGTCACTGCATATTTATCTCAAGACCACAGCTCCTCTCTAAAGAGTGTAGTCCTCTCTAAAGAGCGTAGTACTTAAAGGTAGGGAGACATGATACATTCAACAAGCCGTAAGAGATGTTTGTTACTCATTTCTGCACATTTAACACTGTATTCTTGAAATGGAATAACTGCATCCAGCCTGTACTATGTTTTTTCCAAACACCATTTCTCCAAATCCCAAAAGGTAACATCTGTTTTCTAATGTAAGCAGATCACTTTTTTTTAAAATCACAGAACTTTTTAGGTGAACCAAACACCCATGCCAGAAAGGCACAGTTTAAGTGTCGCATAATCTACAGCCATAGTTAAAATTCAGTTTGATAAAGCTGAAGTTATTACAACGCACATTCAGAACATTGGTTTAGGTCTCAGTGTTTTGGTTTCTTGTTTGTTTTTTCAAAATCTGAAGGTCAGTTCTAAGCATCACCAGTGGCAGTGCTCAAATGAAACACCAATATAATTTTGAAGTGTTTAAAATCCAGTGTGAAACATGTAGAATGAAGGGAGTATGTTCAATCAAATCAGCATGAAATGTAAATATCCTTATTGACTATATATTTCAGCATGAAACGTAAATATCCTTATTGACTATATATTTGACCTCACTAAGAATGAAATGTACATTTCTAATTTTCTAATAATTATATTTGTTATTGCAGTTTTAAAGTATTATTTCTTAGATTGAAATTTTTTATTGAACTTCAATTCCACAGCAGGGGATATGTGGAAGGACTTACTATTGCATTCAGAAATAATAATATATTTGTAAGAAATGCAATAAGATGAAACACTGTTGAATGCTAAAATAGAAAGATTGAGCTACTACACACACATTTGTAGTTATATTGCATTTCTATTTTTAATGAGTAAAACAATTAGTATGAAATTCAAGGAATATTTGGCACACAAATTAGTCAAATTGCTAATGTCACAAAGGAACGCGTTCTCCTTCAGTCTTGATCCATTTAATTTCAAATAGCCATCTGAACTTCAATTGTTTTCAGGCTGCATTCATTTTTAAAGCTGTTCAAAGTCAGATAGCCATCTTTTTTTAAAGAAAAGCTTTTCTCTTTACTTTCTTCCATAAGCTAAGTCAAAGGGAAAAGGTCAAGAGTAAATTTCCATGCTAAATAGAAGAATTAAAAGTCAGAGCACAGTTTTGTTGCTAGAGGAGTAGGGACAAAAATCTAACATCCTAGTTTTCCAGCAGATAAAAGAAGATGCCTACACTACTGGATGCCATGCATATGGACTTCACACACATAGAGAACATTTTATGCAGGATTGATTGCTTTTTCACAATTCTGAGAGTTTTTAAAAATAAAATGGATGGGGAATAGTTTCAGGAAGTGAGAAAAACCCAGCAAATTCTAACGTTCTCTTTGATACACTTCCTCCAATTTCAGGACTGCTAATCTAGTCTTAAGGTCTCACATTTACTTGGATGAAAGTTTCAAGGAATTACTTATTTTTGAACTGCAAGCTGAAAAAAAAGATCTGACAGCTTTAACTAGAAGATTTAAGCAAAACCATTACTGGTTGGTGCTTACAATAACAGCTGTGCAAAGGTTCTCACATCCTTTTGGGCTCCATATTATGAAAACATGAAAATATACTCAGATTTCATTGACCTCATTTTAAAAATAGTAAAGTCTGCAGTACTTCAGGCACTTCATTTTATTCAGCCTTCTTTACTGAACAGAAAATGTTTGAAGATGTTTCCAATTTTGTTTGGATTTTATTATTTTTTTACGTGTCTCTGGTATGTTTGAGTTAAGTTCAACTACTTCTTCCCAGGGTACCTTTTAAATTTCTAATCACATCAGTATATTAAACAGAAAACAACCACACACACACACTCTCAATTCTCACTACTGTTATTTATATGAACATAAAAAACAAGAACACAGGTAGAGAAATACTTTTACTTTGTAATCTGATTGCTGTTTGATGAATAGCTGTTCTTAGGCACATAGATAATAGGAGGCAGAGTAAGGTCTAAAAGTCACAAATACAAAGAGGATATTTAAATATGAAGAGGACGTCTTTTAAGGGACATTTGTAATAGCTGTAGAACAAACAAAGTCAAGCGTAAATTAAATAGTTAAAGTTTGTGATCCTTTCTAACTACTACTATCAGTCATAGCACAATTATATGATTATAGGATTTTCTCTTCAGATTACTATCAGATTAACTGTTACCGTTCTTTCATTTTGTGACAAAGAGTGCTTTTGTAGAACGAATGGTTGAAGATATCATTTCCCATGTGGGGTTCTTTTCATTTGTTTTTTCATCTTTATTTTTATTTAATAAAAATATCAAAGCATAGAAAACAAGTCTAGAAAAGCTCAGAAAACAGACAAGTTAACATCATCTATATTTATCTTTTTAATGATCTTGAGCTACATAAGTCACACACACACACCCTCAATATAATCAGAATTCTACCATTACCTCAAGGAAAAATCTAAATAAATAGATTTCCCTTAGGACGAGAAATCTGATATAGGATTTTGTTACTCATAAGATAATTAAATTCTATAGCCCTCATGTTTACTGAAGGCATGTTAAGAAAGCATACACAACACACTTGTCTGAAATTGCCACTCAACAGTGCTGGCCATACTGAAACTTGTAAGAAGTCACATTTGCTTTTATGTAAATAGTTTACTTCCCTCCAAAAATTACTTGAAGAACTTCAGTTATGCCTCCTAATCTTTTTGTAAAAAGTTACATTTGTGTGTATCAAGATACTGTAAATTGAAAAGATTTTCTATTAGATTATAATGATTAAGTTTTCAGGTTCTTCCATCCCTGAAACTTAGTATTTTGTAAATAGTAATTCTATCCACACCCACTATCCACCTATATTAAGGCAGACAACCACTTCTGAGATCATTTATTAGATTTTTTCTTTTAAAAATTAAGTTTAGCAAAGTAAGAATTAAAGAAGAACTTCAAGTCCTCTTTCCTTCAAACAATTTCAGCTCTGCACCTCTTGACAACCTAAGGAATTTTTTCCACTATAGGACGACCAAAATCCACTTTATCTCAGTCTCTCCTTCTGTGAGGGTACTAATATATTTACCTTAAAGCATGAGATTAGTCTCATTAAAATAAGCAGATAGTTTTTAAAATAATGTTAAGACTGTGCTTCAGTGTTTTGTCAAATAAATACTGTTGAGTAGTTTAAAGCCTTATCCCAACACCATGTAAGGAAACACCTTAGTCCCACTCAAGTCGATGTAAATTTCACCAGCAACTTCAGCAAAGTTAGAATGTCACCCTAGGGCGACTTAGCCTTTATGCTAAGTTTTCCAAAGCTGCTTAAGGGATTTAAAATTAATGGAAATTGGGTGTTCAAAATGCTTAGGCCGTTTTTGGAATTTCAGTCTCATGTCTAAGCGATTAAACGGAAGGAGAAAGGGGGAAAAAAATCAAAGCAAAATTATTCTCCAAAGTATAGGTATATATTACGTACTACTGCAGAATAAATGAGCACTTCTGATAGATGTTAAACCACAATAGAAATAGATACATTTTTAGATAGTTCTGTCCAACAATATACGATATACTATACAATTATGCTGAATATCAGAACCCTGCATTTTCTATATAAGACAGATTGCAGACCTGCATGGAAACAGTAATCCACTAGATAATGTCACAGTCAGATGATATTTCCAAGAAAAAGACCTCCTTAGAAAAAATCTCAGTGCTAGTGCAACCACACAGGACCTTTTGCAGTATGCGTACTGTCATGTTGCAAACACTTAGGTTATAGAAAGAGTGTTGCAATCCAGTTTTACTTTCATATAAGTTAAGCACAATAGTAGAAATTATGTGAAGATCAAAAATGTTCTGGCCATACAACACATTTCAAATATTCAAAGACTGAAGGGAGGGAATAAAGAAACTCCCATTCCTTCCATTTACCACTGTTAACAGTGGAAGAAAAAAAAAAAAAAAAAAAAGACTATTAGATAAATAACTAGAAATTAGTTTCATGATTTCATGTAGGGTCCTAAATCCACATATTGTCTCCACTGTGTACAAGGCATTCATTTTGTGAAGTCCAACAGATCAAGAAAGTATTTCAAATGTTCATGAAAGACTCATGTCTATAAACAGTAAGAAAAAGACAATTGAAATGATCAATTCACCCCTCAAAGTTATAACAAACTTGAAATTCTGTGTTGAGAACAGAGACTTAGAGAAATTCAGTTCTCCAAACAATCGAAAAAACTAACATATCTCAGTGTTTCAGAGAGCAACAGAAAAGCTTTAATTTAACAAGTGTGCTGATATATAATTTAGATCAGCTTCAATGGTGTATATTTCACATGCTAGAAGTTGCCTTGATTCAGATAGCTTTTAAAGAAAGAAGGAACACCTTATATTCGACTTTTATTCTACTTAAAATAATCCTTGGAAAATTTGGAATTCAATAGCCATCGAGAAATAATAACAATATAGTCTTATTATTCCATAGTCAATAGAAAACTAACTGCATTTCAGACAGGAAAGTATGTATGGCTAAACTATAATTTTTTTTTTTTTTACATGAGTACTTTTGGATGATACAAAAATCTAAAATTCTCTCATCAGTTTAAGGTGGCTCTGATTCTTCCTTGTTCTATTAGCAAGACCACTTTTTGTTTTGTCTGGAGCATCCTCAATTATATAGAGTCCTAGAAGGATATTTTATTTTTGTTTAATCTGTGTCACAGGGAAATCTTTACAAAGCCCACATCTATCAATATTGAGGAAAACCGGCTATGTCCTAAAGACTCATGTTCACATACAATTTGTTTTCACTTGACTAGTTCTGAAGTATCTCAAGATTAAGTCTCACAACTGCATTGGAATATAGGTTAAATAGTAAAAGAAAAACTTAATTAGTACACATTGGCTTCTGGACGGAGCATTTCATTACATTTTGCTCAAAAAGATTAAATTTAACTACTATCTAGGAAGGTGAAGCTGAAGTACAAGGACCCATTGAAATGGTAATATTGTCGTACTAATTCGTATGTCAACATCATATTGATTTATAGTAAAACAGAACTACTACTTCAGGATACGGATAGTATTAAATACTTGACTACTACAGGCTTTATCTTACAATTCCAGCTACTGAGATGTTCCCATATAGAACCTTATGGAAACTCAAATCCAGTCTAACTAAAAAGAAAGATTGGAAATGCCTGTTGATTCAGCTAAATCAGGAAAAGGTTTCAAAAATTAAGTTGTTACTAAAAAATTCAAGCTTGTGTTCCATCCACCTTCCCATTATTTTGGGGTTTAATAAGACTTAATATTAGCAATAATTATAACAGCAAAAGAATCTCATGTTACTTTACCATTAAAAACCAATAATGATAATCATATCAATGAACTGGAGGCAGTGAAGAAAGTTGCCAACTTCCTCCCCTCTTTTAGGGATATATCTTTTATACACACAGTTATAAACTAAGGCATATCTATAAAATGCACTCCTGTCTTTAACTACCATAGCCCACGTTAATCTGACTGCTCTGTTCAACACGCAATGCTTTCCAAGACAAAGATCCGATATCTTTACAGAATAGATGAACAGCTAAAAAAAATGCTTTATTGTTATGAAGGTTTTTTGAGAAAAAGTGATATTAATAACCTAAAGAAGACAGATACTGAAAAATAATAAAACCATGAGGATCTACAATGCCAGAGGTATTTTGCTCTGTCCCTCTTCAGTCACAAGGGCAAAGCTGCACTTCAAATAAAGAAAGGCTTAGCAAAGGCTTAAAGACAAGACAGCTGTGTAATTGGAATTTAGCCAGAGGATCTCAAACCTTTAAAGATCTGACTACAAAACAGAATTCAACCATTAGTTAACAGAAGATGCATCTTAATTGAACATTGGACCCCTGCCATCATCTTTACGTCAAAAACTGAATCAGACACCAGACATATGAAGGAATAATCATAAGACAAAATGAGAAAGCGTGCCTTAGCAGTAGTAATTACTCAGGTAGCACAGAAAACAGGCTGACTAACAAGCAATGGGTGCAATATGTAGCAAGCTCCATATTTATAAAAATAAAATGGCGGTCAGTGGATATTTTTCAGTATAAAGACAACAATCTCCAAACCCAAGATCTCCAAAACAAGCAGTTTGGCAGAGTTCTGTCTCATTATCATTTTTCCAGTTACAAAATCAGCTTAGGTCAGCACTGAAATATCATAGAGATTAACAAGATCTTGCTACTAAATTCTTGTAGTTTTAATCACTAAATTTAGTGATTTACCAAAAAATGTGCAAATAAAAGTTCGTCTTTTAATTGTTACCCTTATGGTTGTATAGCCTTCTAAGTCAAAACTAGAACATGAAATTGAAACATTCCTCATTGCATTCCATATTGAAATATTGCTATCTTCCCCAATTCCTGTAAAGATTCTTTAGGCCAGTGAGGACTTGTACTTTTAATAAGCGCACTCTGTGTTATAAAAGGAATTTCACCTTTTTCACTATTAAAGATGGCCTACTTGTTTCCAAAAAGAAACACCTCCCAACCCCCCTCCCCCCATCCAAGCTTCTTGATTTGAACTTAAATCAGATCCTTAAGGAATTTGTGGGCAATACTGACTGAGATTCTAAGAAGCGTGAAGGTATGGAGAAAGTGCAAGAAGATACGAGACTTTCACAAACTTATCTAAATATATTTATCTACTTGGACTGCAAAAAATCCAGCTTCATCAGCATTATCTGGTTCTTAGCGTGTTCTTTTGGAAAATTCCCCATGGGCATTCCATTCTAAATCAGAAGTAAAAACATTTCTTAATAATAGTTTTCTGTCATTTCGCAAAGTGTTTGAAACCAGCTAGAATTCATAGAATTGATAGAAAGTTATCAGACTGAAATAAATTATTTACACATAACATCCTTTCAAGATTTCACAGTTCTAACAGCCAGGCAGGCAGATAGTAAAACAGTGGGAAAGTGCATTGGAAGCAATCTTGAAATAGATGTGGTAAGAAATGGTATGTCACTACTATCTGCTCAAAAGTTTTAAGTTCATATACTTTCAATCAAGCTTTTATCCCCTCTTTCAGTCAATTACATATCATAGATTGACGTTCGACACATTTCTCCGGGGTAAAGTTTCATGATAAGCTACAACGTACCCTTGTGCTTTCAACACTACTCATCAACAGCTTCCTGAAGTGCTCAGTAATCTACAGCAGTATCTAGTAAGAAATGAAACATTCTTCAATATATACTCAAGAATAGTAAGGGAATGAAGATTTCTGTGTTAACAAACATTATACCATGGCTCTCAAAGCTCTATGTTTAGTAGAATTGCCATCCCATCTTTAAATCAACATGAGAAAATGTGGCCTTTAATCCATATTCAGAAGATTCCACACCAAACCATACTTGTCTCATAAAGAAGAGGAAGAAACAGGAACATAACTAAAGCATTCAGAGAAACAGAATTAGAAACAGTTGTTTTAAAATTCCTGGCATCCTCTTCAAGCACAGTCAGTAATAAGTCTTTAGAAGGGCACATTAGAATTACAATGAACTATTTAAACAGATTTTATTAGAGCTCAGTGTTCTCAGCCACTCATGTTAAACGGCTAAAACAGCAGCAGCAAGGTTGTGATCAAAATTGGTAATGTTGCACATATTCATTTCTTTTCTTAGATATTGGAGTCACTAATAATTGTTGGCTGCAGTGAAACACTAGCACAGCCACACAAATTATTCCTATGCAAACAGTTCTTGTGGCACATACTCATGCATCCATTTGATCTAGAGAAGTTTGTTGAACATATGGGTATTGAGACAAGAAAATCTTTCCTCGAGTCTGTGTGTGCATATGCATAAGATACTATAGAACATTACAACACATCTCAATATTTATAATCAGTTAATATAAGAATTATCATGGAAAAGAACTAAATTACCTCCCAAACTTAATATCCACCGCCTTATATCCCACTGATTTTGTATGCGTACACCTACACAAAGCTCATCACAAAAATCCTAAGTTATAAATCTTTAACAGAAGAAGAAATATAAGCTTTTGGTCTCCCAGAACATTGTAAAATAATGTGGTCCACCATGAATATACAGACCATACATGCAGCAACTTGGCTTAAAAGAGTTAAAGGAGTGATAAGGAAAAACAATAAAAAAAACCCTTCATAATAAAAGCAAAGGGGAGTACTATTTTAAATCTTCACAACAGACCAAACATAGCTAACATGCACTGACTTTATTTTTCTTCTCTGCTCCATTGTCCTTACACTGGTAGATGTTCCCTCAGTAAAAGCAGTCATTTGCCTTACAATAATGGAGTGGGTAACACTATTATAACTGTTAAGATGGGAAACATTTAAGCCTTTATTATTTTATTGATCATGATTAATATTTGCTCCACTAGTTACAAGGGTAATTTAAATTGAAAAAAACATCGGAAGACAATTTATTCTGATTAAAGACTGTAAACTTAAACTCTTTGAATAAAACTATTACCTCCTGACCTCAGTGTGAGGGAAGAGCATAAAGGCAGATCAGGTGTCAGACTAAACCTTTGCTAGATCAGCAAGGACTACATGGAAAATGAAAAGCCATTACAAGCTTGCTTCTTATGTAAATTATTTCATGTACCTCGATGAATCTGTGATGTTTCCCTCCCCCCCCCCCCCNCACATTTCTAAGTCACTCAAATGATTTATTTTTTCTCCAAAGTCTTTCAGGAATGGCAGACACTTATCAGTACTCTAAGTTGACAGAAAAGTGCTTAAAGTACTTTTTCAAATTAGAGGACTCACTTCAGGGTCACAATCATTGTAAGAAATTGCTAACAGTTCTGATGTAGCTCAAAGGTCTCTTTCAAATGCTTTACAGCTGTTGATTCATTCTCTTCACAAAGATTGCAGCAAAGCACATTAAATCACTGTCTCAAGAAAATCTGGAGCCTCTTACAGGTTCTGAATGAGTTAATGTAACAGTGACTACCCCTTGTCAGCTTCATTCTGTAAACCCATATGGAGATTTCAAGATGATTCTCACAATGGTCACTTAAAGAAAAAGGAATTAAAGCCAAATTAATACAATAGCCTCTTCAATATATATATACACTTTTCTTTTTGACATGCCAACCTGCTCCTACTTTACACCATAGTTACATCACCTACATAAAAAACACAGGACCAAACACTCCAAGATCAGCACAGATTGAATTATGGAGAAATGCAATTGATTAGACCTCTTCTCAGATAAGGTACTAGTGAGCAAGTAGAGATGAGAGAATCAGATCATACTGATTAAACTGCAAAAGGCTGCATATTTTAAGATTTAAGTGTATTTTCTAAGATACTCAGGGCTCATCGAAAGAAGCACCTGGTAAAGACAGTCCATTCCCAATCCATTCTCTTACAGCTTTTCACTGCTGATCATTATTTCACTTTTCAATAAATAGTACCTTGCTGTTAAAGCCTTCAAACAGGAGCATTGAAGAATATTGTATGGATTTAGAAACATAATGGAAACTCAAAGATTTACCCAACTAATAAAAGGGAAGGAAAAAGTGTAAGTGTAAAGCTTTGAGGAAAAAAAATAGATCTTCTGATGACTTCAAACCCCTTATGAGTACAAAACTGATGACTGAAAAGACTCAGTGAAAAAAAAAAATCTTCTAATAACTCAATATGAAGAAACAGACTGCTGATATATTGTATCAGAAGTTCATTTAAACAAAAGCTGCACTCCAATTAAAAATTAAACGTTGGAAAACAATGCAATAACAGAAGTGTTTCATGTCCCTCCTTAAAAAAAACTGAAAGAAATACTGATTTTAGTTTAGACTAAAGTTCGGACACAATGTAAGCAGGCTAAAGAAAAACGGAAAGCATCTCAATCCCAAAGGATACTTTGGGGAAAAAACAGTGAAAGAGTTACCTAGAATATGCAAAATATTAGTCAACCAAGTTTTAAATTAAGTCTAGAGATAAATGTTGCCTCCATACAGGTCACAGAAGTGATCTGCATTTGTAGAGAAATACTATGTTTTTATTAAACTGTTACTGAAGTGCAGAGAGCATATTAAAAAGTGCCTTTTATGCTGAGTATGTATATAGCACATGCATATTCCACTCAAACCATTAATAAGACAGCTAGGTCATCAGTCACCTTGTTAACATATTTAAAGTGAATAAGCCTTTTCCATTCAAGACTAGCTTACTGTGCTATATGAAACTAAAATTCTTAAAAACAAGTCTAACCACATTGAAGTCAGCTAAATAAATCATAACTTATGAGAAAACATTCTGAAAGATGTTTACTCAAGCTGTACATTAAGGTTAAAAAAAAAAATCAAATGACAGGCCATAATTTCCTTCAGGAGAAAGGAAACCTAAGCGTAAAATCATGTCAGATGCTAAGTCATAAGAAAAACAGGTACTGGGGAAGGATGGGCACTTATAATAGTAGGTGATAAAATTCTAGAAGTTTTACTGCAATAAGAAAACTCACAGAAACAGAAAATAAGTAGATGAATGGAATGTCCTTTCACTTAAGTGTTCTTTTTGTAGTTAGCAGGAAACAAGTAGAAATGGACTGATAAATCATTCAATTTCCTTTACCTATAGCTGATCAGAAAGGTTTCATTGTGCTTTAGTTTTGTTTTAGACAAACAATACAACTATTTATATTACATAAGACCAATGAAGAAAATGATTGGAAAAAGGTTTCTACAAGCCTCAAGAAGGAAGAGTATTCTGGGTGCCTGTTATTACATCTTTTTCTGATATTGGCTGAAATTGCTGACAGTACTGTAATGCTGCGCTTTAAACTACCTTGATGTCACATAGAAAGCGTTGTATTACAAGTATTGGATTTGAGAAATTAAAGTCCATGAATTCTGACATGTGTATCTAGTAAATAGGCAGAATTTACAGAAACAAACAGAGGTGAAGTATCTCAGGGCTCTTCACTGGGACATATCTTGTTTAAGATTTAGTTTCACATTTATGTGATCTGATGGTGGCAAGGTCAGCTGACAACAGTAAGTTATCCAGATGCTAAAGATGAGGCTGATCACAAAGGGCATGTCATTGCACCTGTATAGAGATACATAAAGCAATAAAAATAATTTTAAATGCTAGCATAGTATCAAGTCTCATTTTAGAATATAAAAGTACAAAAAAACATTTCTTCTCACTTTGGCACACACTGCCAACCCTTCCTCTCAGCATACTTGGTTTAAGAGATCACTAACTCTACTGTCAAAATATTGAAAGAACTGATTATAATTTCCCCAAAATTGTCATTCTACCAACTGTGAAGCAGAATTCACTTCAGTCTACATTTCTGACAGCACATAAGCACACTCTATACAGAATACTTTTGCATTCTTTTCCCCATTTAAAAATGAATAGAAAAGCCACACATGGTTTCTGACCAAACAGATACCTTCCAATAAAATCTTCCAATAAAAACTTAGATTATTCAGCATACACTCCAACTTGTGCAAGAGGATAAAGAAAACAAAACCTGAAGGAAAAGATCCACGTATTTCCCAACAGCAGTATATAGTTACTAAGAGTAAATTGGAATTCCTACACTTTGTAGTTTCACACCCTTTAAAAGAAATCTTTTAAAGTAACCTCTTATGAAGCTCTTCCTGCATTAGAAGAACTTACACAAAACTTTTATGCTGCTGCAGTCACTGACTACTAAAAATATCAACAAGAACAGGAGGAACCATCAACAACCATTTTCAGTCATGTGGGACAAGTAGATAGGTCAGAAGGAACAAAAACATTCCAAAAATTATGTTCCTTCAGACAAAGCTAGCTTGACACATCAACGAAAGAAATGATCTTTATGCTCTAGAGCAGAAAAATCCCATCAGTTTCTCTGCTGCAAATCTTTAGGTAAAATGTAAGATGAGGAAGCATGCACTTCCAAGTAGGATACATTCAATTTGAGAAATCCAATTATGTTTAAAGGAACTGATCTTGCATGTCATTATACATAGGTTTACGTTTCAAGAGTTTACTGAAGTTTATTAAATCTCTGCATGTATGTAGGTTATCAAATAGAATCTGGTTTTGACGGGACAATTAGAAATTCAGATCAATTGCTCCATTCATCACATGCTCTTTTGACTTCCTTCACGGTTTAAGTTCTCTCCAAACCGACTGTGATAGGTTCTATGCTACAAACATCTACAACACACTTCACCTCCCACACCCCCTCCTGTAACATTCAATATGAGTTTAAAATACTCCTCTTTGCCGTAGTAACAGTTTGTCTTTCTCCTCTGTTATCAAACAGAATTGCAAAACTAATAAGCCTGGTGTTTATATATAAAATATATAACCACTATAGAGTGTATTTTTCACTTAAAAACAGAGACTATGCTAATGAATGTTTCTTGATACAGGAAAATATGCAAACATTCATAATGACATTTAACTAGAGCAAGTGAAATCCACTTTCAGCTTTTACCTATTTTAATGTTCAAGGAACTGCCTAACAAATGGCGGTAGTGGGTTGGGGCTGAGTTTATGGGTTTTGGATTTTAAGTTGTTTTTGTTGTTGTCTGGGAAGGCACTAATCACCTTCTGCTACTCCCAAAACCACAAGCCCAGCAATATGGATAAATAAAAGTTAAGACTTTGAACATCACACTGATCATTCATCAAAACATCTCAGATAAAAATGAGAGCTGAGAAGTAGTAAACACAGCTGAAGAGAATTGCCAGTTAGAAAGCTGAGAAAGATGGTGAGAACAGGTGAGAGGAAAAAAAATTTGTGAATATGAATCATTTTCCCTACAATCTCTACTTTGTTTGGAATAAACCTGCTGAACTAAGACACAGAAGAAGAAAAAAAACAATACTGTGAGTATTCTAGACAGATTCTAAAACACACTTGTTCTGTGGAAATTTTAACTAACCATGACAAGAATAAACTCATTCTAGAATTCAAAACAAGAACCACTAACTTCTGCAGATGCAACTTGGGTGTATTGATAGTGCCTCGTACAGGTTGTGAAAGGCAGGACAACACCTTTACCAACATTTCCTTGCCCTTCTCTGTCCCCTGTTGACCTCAAAAGGAAATGTTCATAACCCATATTCCAGCAGTTTTCTTAACCGCAGCTTTTGACTCAGCGAGTCACATATCACCACATTCCAAAACCCCAATTTGAATAAAATAATGCATCATTCCAATGGGACAGACCAATTAATGCATACATTTACTACACATGCAAGTATTGTTCTTTAATTAAGAATGTATCAAAATAAACAGGAACATCAATACATAGTCACACGTTCCCAATTCCAGTCTTGCATTTTTAATTCAATGAGATTTTTAGCTTCATCCTATGCTTCTCTTAATGTTACTTCAGGTAAGGTTTTTCAAACTTTTTCTTCTCCGTTGATTTGTAACATGTCCTCATTCTAGCAAATAAAGAATTACCACTCCCTCACACACACAGACGAAAAAAAATAGAAAATTGTACGCACTGCCCACACATCATAATACAAAACATTAAATAACATTAAGAAAGACTTCCTGTGTTTCAGATAAACTTATCACTTCAAGAATTAGTTTCCAAGGTTGATTGTTTTATTCCTGTTAATAGAACGGTAGACACCAGCCTCTTTTAAGCATGTATGAGTTCAGTTGCCTGGGTTCAAATTTAGTTCAGTCGTGATTTCTTATGATTTTCAAAAAATTTTCAACATGGAACATACAAATATCCTCAAACCACTAAGACTGAAAACCATTTTTATTCAATTCAGCAGTAGCTTACTCACAAGACATGAAGAAAAACTGTCAGAAAGTGTATTATTTCCTGTTATATACTTATGTATTAAAGGTTGTAGACTGATTGTTCTTCGCATATGAAAAGATACTTCTAATTTCAATTAACTGTGATCTACATATCTTTAATGCTTGTAAAAGTAAAAAAAAAAAAAAAGGAGTGTTGTTCTATACATAAAAAGATAGTTACAACACCACTGAAACACACAATATTTACGGAAAAGAGCAAAAGTTTTCTTGTCTAAATTCAAAGCAAAATAGATAGAAAATGGCACAAAAGCAATATTAATAAAAATGAAACCATATATCCAATACAATTTTGAAGGATCTCAGAAAACTAGCTATGTATAACCCTTACTGGTTTTATTTTTATGACTCAGATTCCAGAAACAATCATGCTTAAAAAAAGGGCTACTGAAGTATTAACTTGCTGCTATTTTATTGAAGTGGATAAACGTCACAGAATTCCTTCCACATGTGTGGGCATAGAATAATTGTTAGTAAACCAAAGGAAAAGGCAAGTAAACAGATATCATGCTTCAGATTCTCACAACAGCAGTGAACTCACAATTGCCTGACTTCAGCAAGGACTTGTAACAAAATTTAAGTGACATGCCAGAAGTTACAGGAACTATACAGATACGGTAGGGCCAGCCTCTCACTTAATTGCCACTGATTGAAGCACAAAACATTTGCATGTTTTCCAGAAATATCCAAGTCACTAGAAATTCTTGTAGATTCGCTTACTCTCATCCATGGAAAGACCTTGCTCTAGCTACATACTGAGGAGAAATTATTCAAGCAATTTCCTAGTTGTGGGTAGGAGAGCCAGAATAACACATGCTTTACAAGTAACATAAGAATTTGAAGCACTCATTGAAATTACAGATAGAAATTTAAGATCGAATAACGCTTATAACCTTTTCCTCTCCATCCCTTTCTAAGAAAGGAAACTCAATGCTCAAAAATAGCATTCATGACTTAATTTCTGAAGCCAAAATTGACACTTTTTTCACACATATCCAGACTAGGTATTTAAAAACAGGAAAAAAAAAAAAAAGGGCATTTACAGTCCTAAAGGTCTAAAACTGACATTTCACTAAAAGCCTGACTTACATAACTAACGAACAGCAATCTCCCATGAAGATGACGCACAATACTCCCCCAAAGAATAGCTGATCTCTGAGAAAGATGCACTCCTTTCAGTGGCTGGCCCTTAAACAATCCCAGGGCAGCCCCCACTCTGCGTCCACTCCTTCCGGTCACATGGGGGGGGCGGGGAGGCACAGGTGCAAATAATTTGCCTGTGCTCCCCAGGCCAGCCACAGCCCTTACTCCAGGTGCTCAATCACAGATTCAGGCTGTGACCAAACATTTCCCCTACACCACCATATTCATATGCTTTAATATCTCATTTGTCTAATATAGTCAAAACACAAGGGCTGCTCCGAAAGTAATGCCTCCTATTTTATCATGTTGCCCCCAATGTCAGAGGTGGATGTTGGTGGGATGGCAGTAGAGGCTGAACCTTCCCACCAATATTCTGTTACATTTATTGCTAGATGACAGCAGAGAAGCAGTCTGACAAAGTTGCATCTGAAGTGAAAGTGCATATGAAGCAAAGGCATTTAATTTCTCCTTTCAGAAAAAAAATGGCACCCATTGACATTCATCTACATTTGCTAAATGTTTATGGAGACCAAACAGTGGATGTGAGCACTGTTGGAGGCAGTGGATGCTGCATTTCAGCAGTGGCAACAGCAGGGCACCTCCGCTGGTGACGATTTTTGTGAGCATGGCATGCAGACTCTTGCTCATAGCTGGCAAAAATGCATAGCTAATAGTGGTGACCATGCTGAAAAATAGTGTTGTGTACCTGAGAATTTGCTCTGTCAAGTAGAATCAGCTGTTGTAGCTTCCATGGAAATAAATAGGAGGCATTACTATCAGAGCAACCTACATATATGGATCCTACCTCTGACCTATTGTAAACCTATTCTCAGAGCAAGAAACAAAGGCCTGCTCCTTATATTAAAATGCAAAGCAGATTAGTGAATATCGGCATTGTTTAAAGCCAGACGAGCATTATCAACATCATGGAGAAATGCTGTTCCAGTTTCTGTTAATAATATTACCAAGTATAGAGGCTTCTGAGATTTTGCAAGGCACAAAATATGTTGAACTGACTAAGAAAAATAGAGTCCTTTGTGTAAAACAGAAAGTTTTACAGAGTGTTCTTCAGAGTCAGGGTGAAAGCACTTTCCAGGTCACTACTCGATTTTCTGGACCCCTTCCCCTAAGCTTTTCTGTACTTTCATTTAATATGCATTATCCTCAAACACTGGATGATATATTGAGTCCCTGAAGAGCACGCATGCTTTTTCTTTCATCCTCTCCTGCCACTTTCTTACTCTTTTCCAGATGTACAGTGACCTCCACTCTGGAAATTTTGGCTGTATTATATTTGACAACCTCTCTTTCATCAAGCTATAGCAGTCGACAAGGGTCACAGTTTTGCCTTATAACTTCCAATGGCAAAATATGATTAAGCCTTTGTCAGCTCTGAGCTTTGTGGCTGACACATTGCGTACTGAAGCATTCTGTAACGCACTTCATACTGCTTCACAAGCTCAGTCTAGACAAGTTACATGCAATAACTACAGGTAAATATTTACCAAAAAAATAAGCACTTTACATATGACCTGAACTGCAATGATTCATTCAGAAACAGTAGGTTAGAAACGTTCTAAAATTACAAAAAAATAAATAAAAATAAGAAAAAAAAAGAGATACAATAGCAGTATTACACAGAATTGATGGTACAGCAACAATATACATTTCACAAAATGCTGTAGGCAAAACAACCCCCCCACCAGTCATATTAGGGATATCCTGAAGACCTACACATCTAGTGTTGATAGCCACTTTAAGTGACTTTAAAATACTTTTTCAGAAGACATCTCTTCCTACTCATTCAAGCCAAAAATACTCAACATTAACAGCAGAATTCAGAGTTCCATACAACCACATAAGTGTCATGTATTTGGAGGAAATGAATTTTTCTCAGTTATATAATGAACAGGTGACAAGGCTAACTTCAGCTTTACTAATCAGAAAAGATTATTTGCACTCTCTTTAAAATTCCATATTGGTTATCACAATGCAATTGATATTGGCATTTAATAATATTTTCCAACATGTAATTTAAAGAACAATGTATTTGGCTAACAGAAGTGTTTTCTGTAAAAACATCAAGAGCATTCGAATACATTTAAGATAGCCTCCACACAATTGCCTGCAGTAAAGCCTGCTTATGTTTCATAGTCATTTACAGAACACTGAAGTTATCACCACCCTCTGTCTGAATTATTCATCAAGTTTGCCTGTTAAGTGTGCGCAAGGTAAATACTTAAGTCATATAATTTATTATCTCAATGGGGCAAAAATCCCTCATTTTCATCCTTCATTCTCCTTTTCAAATTCATTGGTTGTAGATAAAAATTTACACAGATGATTATTTCATAAATAATATTTCATTTGCCAGCATTCACAGATGCGCTTTTTCACTGATAAAAATTAATATGTTGCTAAGATGCAGTCAGCTAGATCCACTGTGAACCAATACTGTACCTTACTGCTTTGTGCAAGCAGGTGTACATTATTTGAAGAAAACTACTGGTGCAGCAGTAGTCCAAACAAAGAATAGTAGTAGTCCACCATGTGAGATGAACTGAATGTTTAAGTTGAATTGCATAATCATTATTTTTATATATGGATATACAAGTTTTCACAAATTGCAGTTCAAAGAAGAGTGTCAGGTGACAGATGAAGTTATTTTGTCTGCTTTTGTAGGATTGTGTGACTTTGCTTAAAAAAAGTAGACTGCAACTGGAAAGCTATATGGTATCCACAGGGAAAATATTCTAAAGCCATTTATATGAAGGTGAACTATCTGGGAAAATAAAGCCAAGAAATTTTCTTTGTTTAACGCTCAATTTATAATGCTGAACAATTCCTTTTAAAATAAATTTGATTTTCTACCTTATCTGCTCTGCTAAACTGCAGTATCAATGCTGGCTCTAATCAAAAAGTAGATCAGATTGGATCAGGAGAAGTTGTTTAACAGTATAATCTACTGATCCCAGTACACAAATGAGCTCATTCAGAAAAATCTGAAGAGTTTAAGTTCCACTGCATCCGTTGACTTCCTTACAAAACAAGGCTGATTATCACACAATAACTGCAAACAGAGAGGCCTTCCCTTTCCATATTTCCAGTTCCCTGTAAGGCTAAACCAATTTTACTCAAATCAAGTGGGAATGTAACTATCATTTCCCTGTTCGAAATATTTTTGGAGTACAACATCTGATCATCATCAGGGAGCTCTCTAGAGAGACATATAGCACTGACCTAGAAGCTTCAGAGATTGTATTATAGACTTCTGTAAGAAAACGTCTAAGTTGCAAGATTCTCTGCACTTGCAGATTTTGTCCTCATAATTTATAAAACTATCTGGCCTTGTCCTGCAACAGATGTGAAAGTCAAGGAAGCTTTAAAAATAATGAATCTTTTTGGAAATCATATATGAATGAATATTTAAAGGGACTGCTTCATTTCAATATGCTTTGTAACCAAATTTCTTGAAATAAGTGTTAATATAGATTCTGTAATAGCATTCCTCTAGACAAATCGCAAACAACTCTGAAAGGAGAAGGGGAAGAAAACGGGAGAAATAGTGAAAGACATTCAATATAAAATACAGTAATTTGAACCAACTTTACCAGATTGTTAAACCATAAAATAATGACAATAAAAGATCAGTTAGACTCAGGAGTAGGGTCATTCTTTTGATCCAGTAAGATGCTATCCGTGGAAAAGTAACAGAGCTAAGAAATTATATGTGCTTATTGTGTCTACCTATGCGTGTAGCTGATATCTGCTTATCCGTTCATATCCTTTTAAAGGCTTACCCTAAAAGCAAACTGCACTTATTCTTTGTAAAAAGCATTCCATTGTAGCATTTCTTAGAAAAACAGAGTTGTTTGATGGCTTGAATTCAATACCTACTTGCAAGTAGAAACCCGGATGTTAAGGATCACAGAATGAAGGTCTGAGAAACGACTCCAAGCCATCTTGATTTTTTTTTTTTAAATTTTGCCTACAGTAACGGAAACACACATCCAAAACAGAACAGTATCCATGTAGAAGTGGCTATATTGGAAGACTCTCACTCAAAAGTAAAATTCAAAATAAGTTTACTGTTCTTCAAAAAAATAGGTTACCTGTACTAGGATTACTAGGATATACAACATGAAATGTCTAAGTCAGTAATATAGAACCATTTTTCTTCCCCTCTTCCCTCTGCCAACAACATTACAGTGCACATAGCCCTATGCTATAAATCTCAGATGAAAAGAAATTTTCCTCTGCCAACTTTCAAATCTGCATGGATTACTAAATACTTCCAGTATATCTGAAGAACCTAAAAATGTTATTTTCAGTTTTTAGTATTGCAAAAGATAGATTCTCAAACTAGTTACCTCCTCAGTTAAATAAAGCTTGGGAAGTCAGCTAAAACAAAGTTGAGATGACTAAGTCTAGAAAGTGAAAATATGTTCTCAGTTTAATATAGAATCCTCTTCAGCTAAGAAATATATATATAAATATACATATTTCTTCCTCTTGGGTTTCTGAAACATGAACCTGCTGAGAGACAGAACTCACTGTTGTCATTACTTATCACAAACTTGCTACTTTTGACTGAAATACAGGAAGGAGTGAAGCAGTACCACCATTCTAATGCGCTCTGTTGCCAAAAGAATTTGTACAGCTTCCAAAACAAATTAGTTAATATCAAGTGTTTTGTTTGTTTTTAAAGTACCTCTTACAAAAGTGAATCTACATCCTCTGTTTTTTTTTCCCCTCACTTATACCAGACCTATTTCAACAGAGTAGTACTATTGATTATAGTATATTACTGCTCAGGATGCTGCATCTTTTAATGTTTCACAGAGCTGGGATCTGAAAGAACTAAATAGCTAGACAAAACTGCGTGCCAGAAGAAGATACTGCGTTTTGGATTTATCATAGAATCACAGAACCGTTAGAATTGGAAGAGATCTTTAAAGGTCATCTAGTCCAACTTCCCTGCAATGAACAGGGACACTTACAGCTAGATCAGGGTGCTCAGAGCCCCATCCAACCTGACCTTGAATGTCTCCAGGGAGGGGGCTTCCACCACATCTCTGGGCAACCTGCTCCAGTGCTTCACCACCCTTACTGTAAAAGACTTCTTCCTTAAATCCAACCTAAATCTCCCCTCCTTTAGTTTAAAACCGTTTCCCCTTGTCCTACCACCACAGACCTTGCTATCCTTCCTCTGTTTTGCTAGTAATGAAGTCAGAGCAATTGCTTTTGACAGCTCACAAATCATCATTCACCCTACATTTTCTTTCTCCCTTTGTTCATCAAAACTATTCTTGAGCAAAGAGACATGTCTATAAGCACACATTCACATAGGCATGATATACAGAAAATGCTTTGTCTGCCAAAATATTAACATTTTTGTCCAACAATCAATCGGTTGATTTAAATGGTTGCTGCACAGTTAAGTCACTACGAAGAAAGGTAATAACAGTTCTAATTACATGGGGAATATGCCAAGAAACCTTGGTAGCCAAAAGTACCTTCCTTCTATCTTGACTGAAAAACTTCCCTTATTTATTCTAACAGCAAATCTGCATATTTTGAAAAATTAAGAACAAAGAAAACTAAATGGTGATTGAAGCTTAGCATGCAATTCACATACTGAATTCAACCACATTTTAAGCGCTCATGAAAATCATTATTTTCTAATACATTATCATTCAGGGATAATATTATTTCATTGTTTCACTATTAAAAATATAATCACTCATATTAGAAATTCAAACTGTGCAATTTATTGCAATGGTCAGATAAGTTTCAAAACACCTCAAGTGTTTTCAAATCAAATTAGGGCACAAGCATTCCCAATACCAAATTGTCATGAGTGACATATATTAATGTCACTTGCAAACTACCTTCAAATTTCTCCCTCAAAGCTTTGGTAGTATAACTCAAAAAAAAAAAAAAAATAGTACACAAGACAGATAAAGGATAAATTTGTGGTGATGTTAGAAATAATTACTTTTCTGCTGTTCTCCCAAAAATGAGAATGACTCAGACTAAATTTGCATTAAATTTGATTTTGAGCAAAATCTCTATAGTCAACGTTAGCAAATCAGTTCAGAAAAGCAAGAAACCTACAGAACAACTAATGTTGTATGTGAAAGTATTAGCTCTGCATTTCTTTCCACTCTGAATAGATGTCATATTACACCAACAAGAAATTTGGATACATGTACTTTATTCAAAGAATATCTTTTAGACATAAAGAACTACTTCCAAAGAAACTGTGACTTGGCATGACATAGTATTGCATGCACATTTTATGGCAGAAATTAAAATCAGTTCTTCCATTCATTTGTAAGGCAAGAACCTCTATCACTCAAAGTGGAATAGCAGGTAAATCCCTACAATCACTTCTTGGAAAACAATACAAAGCATATGAATGAGCAGACTAAGAAAAACTTAAAGCCAATAGACACAACACCAAAGCATTTTCCTTAGTGTCACATGCAAGGTGCTTCACTTTTTAGCCTTCTGTGACAAAGGTTTTTATTAACAATTTCATTGAGCTGTCATCCTTATTCTTGCTTTGTTATGTCCTCTATTCCATAAAACTCTATCTCAATAACCCTGAAGCCTTGTGACGTGCACATAATCCCAGACTACAGATGTGGGAGCAACAAAAAGCCTTTTTTTATCAAGAACAGCTGTCACTGAATCATTAAATTCAAGACCTTATGATTTTTTTCCATGTTTTACAAGATTAACAGAGAGACATTAAAAAAGAAAAAAAAAAAAATATATAGCTCTACCTATGTGTCCGGTAGTGCCAAACAATAGCAGGTGAGTAGTCATATTGATTAAATAGATAATTAATCAAATGGAGAAGTTAATGAGTTCAAGGAAAAGGGTACATTAAAGCTATGGTATTTCATATAACGCATAAGAATGAAAAAAAAGATTTGGATGTTCCAACTGATGCATTTGTATGAAGTTCTATGCTATTTATCTGTTAGCTTTAACATTACGAAGTCATACAGCAAATATAATTTTAATTTATTGGGACTCTTTTGTCATTTACATAATTTTTTCAAGTGCTCTCTGAGAAGCTTAAAATTATCAAAGGTGGGAGGAAACATAGAAGATTTATAATTATCTTTTTAGTTATGATGAATTGTTTTAGAGAAATATGAGATATGAAATATGAAATATGAATATGACATAAAGGATTTCCAAACAGCTAAATCAAAAGAAGCAATTCAGTCTTACTATCTTAAACCTGAGCTACCATGATTCATCTGACAGTTCCTTCCACTGCCCCCTCTTTTTTTCTTTCTTTTTCAAATACAGGAAACTGTGATAAAGATATCACGAGAGTCATAATCAAATCTGAACACACAGGAACATAGCCAGTACATCCTTAGTTTCCTATTATGCCAAAATATACTACTACTACTTATCTTTAGTTGCTTTTGACCATACACGTGTAATAAATCTGTAGATATTTTATGCACGTTGAAAAAAAGACATTTAGTTTTACTGCTAATATTAGGTATAGCTTCAACATTCACCAACAGGAAATCATGCTTGACCAATCTCGTAGCATTCTATGATGTCGTCACCTGCTAGTGTGGTAGATGAGGGGAGAGTGGTGAATGTTGTCTACCTTGACTTCAGTATGTCTTTTGACACCGTTCCCTGTAACATCCTCGTGGATAAGCTTAGAAGGTGTGGGATAGACAAATGAACAGTGAGGTAGGTTGAGAACTGTCTGACTGGCAGAGCTCAGAGGGTTGCAATCAGCAGTGCAAAGTTTAGTTGGAGGCCTGTAGCTAGCAGTGTTCCCCAGGGGTCAGGTACTGAGTCCAGTCTTGTTCAACATCTTCATCATTGACATAATAGGATAATAGGATAGAATGTGCCCTCAGCAAGTTTGTTGATGATTCAAAGCTGGGAGGAGTGGCTGACACACCAGAAGGCCGTGCTGCCATTCAGCGAGACCTGGACAGGCTGGAGAGTTGGGCAGAGAGGAACCTGATGAGGTTCAACAAGCGCAAGTGCAGAGTCCTACGCCTGGGGAGGAATAATCACATGCATCAGTACAGGTTGATGGCTGACCTGCTGGAAAGGAGCTCTGCAGAGAAGGACCTAGGGATCCTGGTGGACAACAGGTTGGCCATGAGCCAGCAGAGTGCCCTTGCAGCCAAGAAGGCCAGTGGTATCCTGGGTGTTATGGGTTGAGAAGTCAGGCCTGGAAACACCACACAGCCGTTCACTCACCCCCCCCCTCCTCCCAGCTGGGATGGGGGAGAGAATCGAGAAATAAGGTAGAACTCGTGGGTTGAGATAAAAACTATTTACTAACAGAAAGAGGAAAATTGAGTAAAATAACAGCAATGATAATTATATACAAAACAAGTGATTGTACAAAGCAATCGCTCACCGACCGCGATCGATGCTCAGCCAATCCCCAAGCAAACTGGCCCTCCCAGCTCACTTCCCTTCCTTATATTACATGATGTCATATGGTACGGAATATCCCTTTGGTCAATTTGGGTCAGCTGCCCCATTCTTGCCACCTCCCAGCTCCCTGCGCCCCCCCTAGCCTCTTCACTCTCCTGGCAGAGACACACAAATGTGCTTGGTTCTGTTCAGCGCTGCCAGGTGTTATCAGCCTTGTTTTCTTTCTAGAACCAAAACGCAGCTTTGTAGCAGACACTGAGAGAAAGTTTCAGTTAGAAACTATGACAGTGGGGTACATTAAAAAGAGCATAGCCGGTAGGTTGAGGGAGGTAGTCTTCTCCAGCTACTCTGCCCTGATGAGGCCACATCTGGAGTACTGTGTCCAGTTCTGAGCTTCTCAGTTCAAGAAAGACAAGGAGACTCCAGCGGAGGGCCACAAAGATGCTTGGGGGCCTGAAGCATCTTCCTTATGAGGAAAGACTGAGAGATCTGGGACTGCTTAGCCTGGAGAAGAGAAGACTCAGAAGGAATTTTATCAATAGTCATAAATATCTAAAGGGCAGGAGTCAAGTGGATGGGGCCAGGCTCTTTTCAGTGGTGCCCAGTGTCAGCACAAAGGGCAATGGGCACAAACTGGATAACAGAAAGTTTCACAGAAACACGAGGAAAATCTTTACTTTGAGGGTGAGAGAGCACTGGAACAAGCTGCCCAGAGAGGTTGTGGAGACTCATTCTCTGGAGACATTCAAAACCCACCTAGACTCTTTCCTTTGTAACCTACTCTAGCATACTCGAGCAGGGGGGTGGACTAGATGGTCTCCAAAGGTCCCTTCCAGCCCCTACAGTTCTGTGATTTTGTGGGGTGGAAAAAATTAAATGTCATTTAGTGCTAGAATTTCTACCATGGATACAACCTTCGAATGAATGGTTCAGAAGGAGGGGACTGGGGAAGCAATGTCCTTCCCACTGTGAATGAAGATCAGCTTCACGACCATTTGAGGAACCCGAATATCCACAAGTCCACAGGTCCTGATGAGATGCATCACAGAGTCCTGAGGGAATTGGCTGGTGTAGTTGCCAAGACGCTCTCAATGATATCTGAAAAGACATGACGGTCAGGTGTCCCGCTCCGATTATCGGAGTGAGGGGAGATTCTGTAACATACCCAGAGTGAGATTAAGACACAAACAAGGTCAAATGTTGTCCGACCAGTTTAATAGGAATTCTGGTCAGTGAGGGAGATGGGGATGGGGAAGCAGGCGATAGTAAAAGATAGGAAGTAAGAGCAAGGGTTACATATAGAAAGCGGGGACAGTCACCACCATGGATCCCACGCCGTTCTATCAGACCAGGAATATCTTCAGGACTGTGTGGGAGCGAGGAAGCGAGAGCACAGGGGGAGAAGCAGCACCAGGCATCATCAGGCCATCAGGTCTCAGGCAGCAGGCACCAGGTGAAGCAGGAGCAGACATCAGGAGAAGCAGGAGCAGGCTNTTTGAGACAAGAGAGTTCTCACAGCAAACTTTGAGACAAAAGATTCCAAAACAGTCTCTTACATCAGGTGAAGTCCCTGGTGACTGGAAGAGAGGCAATATCACACCCATTTTTGAGAAAGGTAGAAAAGATGACCCAGGAAACTACTGACCTGTCAGCCTCACCTCTGTTCCCAGGAAGATCATGGAACAGATCCTCCTGGAAGCTATGTTAAGGCATATGGAAGAGAGGGAGGTGATACGAGACAACCAGCAGGGCTTCACCAAGAGCAAGTCCTGCCTGACCAACCTAGTGGCCTTCTATGATGGTGGAACTGCATCAATGGACAAGGGAAGAGCCACTGATGTCATCTAACTGGATTTCAGCAAAGCCTGTGACACAGTCCCCCGCAACATCCTTCTCTCCAAACTGGAAAGATATGGATTTGATGGGTGGACTATTTGACGGACAAGGAACTGACTGCAGGGTCAAACCCAGAGAGTGGTGGTCAATGGCTCAATGTCTGGATGGAGATCAGTGATGAGTGGTGTTCCTCAGGGGTCAGTGCTGGGACCAATGCTCTTCAATATCTTCATCAATGACATTGACAGCGAGATAGAGCGCACCCTCAGCAAGTTTGCAGATGATAGCAAACCGTGTGGTGTAGTTGACATGCCTGAGGGTTGGGACGCCATCCAGAGAGACCTAGACAGGCTCAAGCAGTTGGCCCAGGAGAACCTCATGAGGTTTAACAGATCCAAATGCAAGATTCTGCAACTGGGCCATGGCAAACCTTGCTATCAATACAACCTGGGGGATGAAAGGATTGAGCACAACCCTGCTGAAAAGGACTTAGGGGTACTGGTGGATGGCAAGCTAGACATGAGCCAGCAATGTGCCCTCACAGCCCAGAAAGCCAAGCATATCCTGGGGTTCATCAAAAGAAGAGTGGCCAGCAGGGCGAGGGAGGTGATCCTGCCCCTCTGCTCTGTGCTGGTGAGACCTCACCTGGAGTACTGTGTCCAGATGTGGAGTCCTCAGCACAGGAGAGACACGGACCTGTTGGAGCGCATCCAAAGGAGGGCAACAAAAATGATGCAAGCAATGGAACATCTCTTCTACAAGGACAGGCTGAGAGAGTTGGGGCTGTTCGGCCTAGAGGAGAGAAAGCTCTGAGGTGACCTGGTAACAAGACAGAAGAAGACAGATTCTTTAGCAGGGTCTGTGGTGGTAGGACAAGGGGAAACGGTTTTAAACTAAAGGAGGGGAGATTTAGGTTGGATTTAAGGAAGAAGTCTTTTACAGTAAGGGTGGTGAAGCACTGGAGCAGGTTGCCCAGAGATGTGGTGGAAGCCCCCTCCCTGGAGACATTCAAGATCAGGCTGGATGGGGCTCTGAGCACCCTGATCTAGCTGTAAGTGTCCCTGTTCATTGCAGGGAAGTTGGACTAGATGACCTTTAAAGGTCTCTTCCAACTCTAAGGGTTCTATGATTCTATGATACTCACAGCCATGAATCTGTGAAGTGTCAATCATCTGAAGAACCTAGTCATATACATAACTAGTGGAAAAAGAAATACATCAAAACCAAGTGTTGTTTTCTTCTGTTTTGAATAAAAAGTAACAGAATTGCAACTATTTTTTTTAATAGCACTATCTGCACACACAAGTTATTGTAGCGCATCTACAATAAACCAAGCAATGATGCCAAAGTAGTTGTGATTTGACCTGTTCTTTGTCAGAATAACTTTTCAGTGAATACTTTATGAAAAAAGCTTTCAAAATTTGAGTTTTGTGCCATCACACACAATACAAAAGTAAATTTTATTCAGGTTCTTGAAGTGTAGCTATACCTTCTCTGAATTCTATTAACAGAGACAGCTGTATTCAAAACTCAACAAAAATAATAATCCATGCAGATGCTTTCAAAGAGAATGGGCCTAAATTCCCCTTTCCTCTTCCTTGCGTAAGTTACAACCATTTAAGTCTCATCTTCAGCTGTACTTTCCATATACTGATCAGAAGGACAATTGGATAGCCACAGGTAAACTATTCGTACTAAGTAGCCTTGTGTTAGCACATCTCTCCTCAGGTGTATGTGTCTGGTGGTGGGACAGCTCTTCTACTTACCTCACTGAGATCTAGTTACTCCTCATGGTATTTTTAGAAGGGAGAAATATGGAAGAGGATTCGATTGTTGGTCCCTAAAGCAGCACACACTCCTGAAATGTGACTAAGGATTCATCTAGCAATAACACATACCCACAGCTCTACTAAATGCCACACTACTAAGTATCATGTACACAGCAAGTTTACCAACAGCTTTTCAGTGCTTTCATTTGATGATGTGAGATATTCCTTGGATTTTATTCTGTATTTTTTTCATTGTTCTGTCATGCTATGATGAGTGCATGTTTCCCTATATAAAATGAGAAGGCACTGACAAATCCAGACATCAGGATATTCTCAGTATATCAGAGTAAATATTGGTTTCCATGGCACCAGTATGTGCTGGGAGTGCTCTCTTGTTTTAAATACTCAAGGGATTTTATAGATTATCTTCAGTGTCAACGGAAGATTGCTACTAATACTTGACTGTCATACAAAAAAAAAAAAAGTGGTGCTAATGGATAGCAATCAAAGTATTAAAATAAACTGTGATCTTTGCTTATTTTTAATTGAAATCATTTTGAAAGTCACTGTTTTACCTTAACTAATCTCTCTATTTTAATCAAACATGCAAAAAGTCGTAGTAAGGAATGGAGAAGATACAGTCCCTTCTGAGGAGATTGGAAAGACTTTATTTGAAATGCATGTTAAGTGTCATCAACACAGTGCAGAGCATACTTTCAGAACTCTTTGGGGAATACTGACATCCCTCTAGCTGTAAACAATGTCACAATTTTAACCTTGAGTTGAATACTGAAAGTTAGTAAGCCTGCACATATTAAAGAGAGGGGAAAAAAAAAAAGGATTCACAAAGTCAATATTAATTCACCAGTTTGTTTCTAAACATACTCTTCTTTCAGTCACAATTTAGAACATGCACCTCTCCACAGACGATCTTTTCATCCCAGAAAACTTGTTGAGTGCTACAGTTATTACAGTCATCTAACACACCTGAGCCTATAAGCTTTCTGTTCATCATTCAAAGGCCAGGTTTAAATTTTTCTGCTTAAGTCAGTAACATAAAGATATGAGTTTCTATTTAATGAAACACAATCAATGATGCCATGTCAAATAATAACAGAAAGAAACTTACCCTGAATCCAGGCAGTAATGCAACAAGGATGGCATTCCAACCCTTTACTTGAATTTTCATCAGACATCCAGTAACACAACACAAAGATGAAAGATGACCATAGAATAGGGGAACGGGAATATTTTTCCTCTATTAATACTATTCAATATATTTATGAATTATATTACTGTATTGTAAAGTAGTATTCTTATTACCTCTGAAAAATCCATATTACTAAAATATTGCAAGAGAATCATTTTGAATAGTCAACTAATTTATGCTCAGATATACAACTTTTTAAGCTCTACGTACTTCAATGCCAAATCTTAGATTTTTGTAGACCTTAAATGTGGATATTGAAGCACCTTATTTATCCTCAAATAAAGTGATAAAAATATTTTAATTTATTCTAAAATTCTTCTCATAAGTGTATAAACACCACCAAAATGCAACACATTTCCACTTTCCAATTAAACCACCCAGGAATAAAGACCTTCAGTTAGTGAGCACTCATCATAAAGATAAGTGTAAAGACTTCTCTCTGTGAGAGTTCTTCATCATCTCTTTGTTAAAGGAAAGCAATATTTTAAGCAAAGTTCCATTTCCTGCCTTTATCTTCTGAACACCTCTACCTTAGCTAAAGCTTCATCTTCCAAGATCTGGAAAAGCCTCATAAAATAATAATTAAAAAATAAAGCCACCCTGAAAAGGTCCTAGAAGTACTCATTCTTTCTGTAGAGCTCTGGGTTATTTAGAACCATTAATCTACAAAATGGATTCAAACCTTTAAAATACTTCAATTCTTAGCTTATTAGTTTTAGAGAATAACCACACAGCCACATACTTGTGACACTTCAGGTATGTACATCTCAAAATAACGCTTGGAAATGGAAGAGTTTTACAAGTTCTATCTCAAACTATGTTTATAAACTAGAAAGATACAAATATTTAGATACGTATGCACACACACAAAAATGAAATCTAGAAACTGAGAAGTAAACTATAAGAGAAGGAAGAAGAATTAAAGGAAAATCAATGCACCACTTCCACAGATCATAGAATGGCTTTGGTTGGAAGGTACCTCAAAGATCATGCAGTTCCAAGAACCCTGTCACAGTCAGGGATGCCACCCACAGGATCAGGCTACCCAGGGCTCCATCCAACTTGGTCTTGAACACCTCGAGGGATGGGGCATCTACAACTTCTCTGGGCAGCCTGTTCTAGTGCCTCACTGCACTCTGAGCAAAAAAATTTCTCCTAAATATCCTCTCTTTTAGTTTGAAACCATTCCCCCTTGTTCTATCACTATCAGACTGTGTAAAATGTTGGTCTCCTTCTTGATTATAAGCTCACTTTAAGTGCTAGAAGGCCACAATGGAGTGTCCTTGAAGCCTTGTTTTCTCCAGACTGAACAACTCCAGCTCCCTAAATCTTTTTTCACAAGAGAGGTGTTCCAGCCCTCTGATGATCTTCATGGTCTTCTGCTGGACTCATTCCAACAGCTCCAAGTCTTTCTTATGCTGGGGGCTCCAGGCCTGGATTCAGTACTCCAGATGGGGCCTCAAAGGGGGAGCAGAACAGAGGGGAGACAATCACCTCCCTCATCCTGCCAGTCATTCCTCTTTTGGTGCAGCCCAGGATACAAAAGAGAAAAAGGCTTGTTGTTGTTTCCCCACTCCCCCTTTCATCTACTTAACTATTGCATCTTTAATTCAACTTAATTCACTACTGTCAACACTAACTCTTTTGATCTCTCAGATCCACCTTCCAGGACTTCTTCCTATAACTTAGAACTTCTTTGCTGTTGTGAACTAGTTTGTTTGGTTTCAAACATAAGCACCATCTTTCTGCTTGATATACCTTCTGTAAAATCATTCAAGGGTCTACTTAAATTAGCTGCCTAATCTGCTAGCTATTTCTGCCCATGTGGCCCTGAGAACTCAAAGCACCTGTGTTAGACACACTGAGGGTAGAAGGGAAACAACAGACCGTAGGGACAGCTCCTGTTCTACACTCAACATTTGAACTCTGTCCTTAGGACATTGAATTTCACCATGCCATCTTGCCTTATCTCAGTTAAAAAAAAAAAAAAAAAAAAAATCTATTAATACTCTACAGNNNCTATTAATACTCTACAGAAGAAAAATGAGCAGTGCAATTACTAGCCCTTTTTGGTTTTGTCCCCTACAGACTTCATTCTTCCATGCCAGATATGCTACATCATCCTCATTTCACCCCTTGCCCACCATCCTAGAGGCTGAATGTAATCACAGTCATCTCCAGTATCACATTGAGAACATCTCTTTGTACTTTCATTCCACAGCAGCCTCTCTGTTCCACTGCGGCCCCTTATACCTCAAGACAGTTTTTACATAATTTATTTACATTACTTACCCTTATTCAATTTTCACTATATCTTTCCTCATCAAGACTACCTTTCTCTGTTTTGAGAAAATAAGTATCAATGGTTTAAACTCTGTATGAGGAACAAAGAGAGAGGATTTGTGTACTTGATCTACAGGTAGCAGCTGAGGATGAGTAGGTAGCAAGTGAATTGTATACCACAAATAGAAGAGGTCTAACAAGTTCACCTATTTACCCACAATGGGTCTCCTTCATCTGATTGGAGAAATGGACTTTGCAAAAGCATGATTTTTCTCTGTTTGGTCTTTGACTTAAAAATAATAATAATAATAATTTTTCGTAGCATATAGGTAATATCTTTCAGAATTTCTCGTTTAAAAGAAATATCCGTTAAAAACTTGTATTGCTGAACTTTAGTTGAAAATAAGCAGCAAGGTTTAAAAACCTTCACAGAGCATCAGAGGGAAATCAACGCATTTCCACAGAGGAGGGCAAGACAGTTGACTTAGAAAAAGGAGACCTCAGTTCCTGTTTATCTACTTACTTGTTTTACAACAGAAATCCAGGTCTGCCACTTCACTGCTGAATGCTGACAGGCTATGAGGTATTCTACACAAACTCTGTATTGCTTAAAGTATTTTATTAAGTAAATCCTTTGGGATCCTAGGGTGCATTAAAAAGAGTATTGCCAGCAGGTCGAGGGAGGTGATCCTCCCCCTCTACTCTGCCCTGGTCAGGCCTCAGCTGGAGTACTGTGTCCAGTTCTGGGCTCCCCTGTATAAGAAAGACAGGGACCTCCTGGAAAGAGTCCAGTGGAGGGCCACAAAGATNAAGAGACCAGAATTTCACCTTTCACATAAACATACACTAATATTCTGTATACCCAAATAAATAAGACAGTATTATGGAAGAATAAAAACCTTGATTCTAATTTTTCCTCCACTGAACGAGAAACCTCTCCCTCCCAAGTAATAGAACGGTAAATAACAATATAAAATTCACCAGAGCCCAGATATTTCCAAAGAGACAGGAACCACAAAGCATTTTCGCTACCATTGCAATGTTTCCTTTTTTCAAGATCTGTGTCTAGCTGAGTATCTGTGAAAGCCCTTGAACAACTTATGCAAAAGATCTGTCTGACAGCAGGCTCTACCAAGTACAGTCCTTATCCTTTTATGCCTCTTTCCATTGCCCTTTTCTTCTGATTTGTTCAAAATACTTCCTTTTTTTTTTTCTTTCTTTCTGTTTTTTCCTCCCCTGAGGGATTCTGGCTATTCTATGATGAGACAAGCCCCTGTTGCTATATCAACTGAAGTCAAAAACAATGCCCTATTCAAGCATCCCCTTGTTACAAGTAGAAGCTATATTTACATGAACTTCTCTCATAAAATCCCTGTGAGCGCAAAGATACATCACCATGGCTCTCAGACAAGTAGAAAATACTATCAAGTAGATAACCTTCAGGATATTTTTAAACTCACAGTTACTGTTTTGTTATTGTGGCTTATGAAGAAGTGTGCAAAATTATGTCCAAAAGGAATGCAAACCAGCTAGCTCCAGTGGATGAAATAATAGAATTTAATACGGTTAGTATACAAGATTACCTAAATTTGGAGTTGTTCACTGGGCAAAACGAAGAAAGAAGAAGCAACAAAGATCTACTTTGGTAATTATTTTCTTTCAGTGTATCCAGAAAGAAATCACACGTGGCTTTGTTAATGCTAGTACACCTGGTTATTTGCAGCAGGCTTGATGATGGATGAAGTCTGAATTGTAACGTCTGTCTTCAGATATAAAATGTGATCCAGCTATGGAGGCAAAATATGTAGTGGGAAGAGACAGGAAGGACAAATTATATGCATATGGACACAAATAAAAGCTGTAAAATTATACATTGCTTAGAATCAATGGACTTCTGAGCACCTCAGTATTGATTATTTTTTGAGCATTTAAAACTTGACTGAGAAAAAAGTTTTCAGAGAAAATAAAAATGTAAAGGTTTTGGAGAAAACCATGTAGGCTGGTGAAAGAAACAAGCCATGTTTTCAAGACATAAAAATTAAATACAATTATAAGCTACTAGTGAGTTACAGAAACTTCTCCATTAAAGTTTACACACGTCCCATTCATTCTCAGTACAGCGAGGAAAGAGGCAAAGCTCTTCTCCTGAAAAAGGCAGAGAGTATTCCTCCAGCTAATAGCTCAACAACTAATTTGGAGAATAGTTGTTTCTGACCTATGCATATTTTTCACTCACATTTCTGAAATATCTACTTTATTCAGATTAGTGAAATAAAAATAATGTGCTCGAATTAATCCTTGCCACCTTTGATCTACTGGTTTTGGAGGTTCTCCACTATAAATGTAAGACCATATGGATATGCTCTCAAATCTGCTGATGATGTAGGTGCGCACCACTCCACTTGTATTTAATGAAATAATGCCAGATTATTCCAACACTGATTCTGGCCCCTGGTGTCTCAGTTGGAAGCAGCCCTAACTTCTAACGCTCTATATGCCAATGGCAAGTCTCCAATTCTTCTTGCTTTAGAGAGAGACATAAAGTTGTATGGTTTTATCATATAGAGTTATTGATATTCTCTAGGTCTAGCAGTATAGCCTATTTAATAAACTCCATCTATTTTTCCCATCTATGAATTGACTGAAAATAAACTGAAGATGTCTACAGATAAATTATTGATCTGTGTATAAGTTTTAAAGCAAACAAAAAGGTCAAGTAGTGTCTTAGAATTGAAACTGTTCAGAGAAAAGTTTATTGTATTTTCTTAGAAAAGAAGTATGTCTTCTAGAAAATTGAAAAAACCTTGCTTCTATAAGAAATGTACATCATTATAGTAGACTCCTTAATGTGCTTGTAATGTTATTTGGTCACAAAGAATAAATGATAACTTCCCTGAAGTCTCAACTTCTCCAAAGTTCTGGTCTTAAGTCTAACTGTAAAGTTTTTAACCCATCACTGTCAGTATTTGCTGTTAATTTGCTTTAATGAATAGTGACAATGATTGAAAACAGGACTGGCCAACATTCTGAAACTAAAACCAAATACAGCAAATACATCCTCTTTCTTTTTTCTTTTCTTCCCAAATTGAAGATAATGCCAACTGTGAAAATTTTCGTGCAGGTCCATGCATTAAGAAACGTAATTTGAATATTGAACCTTGGGCACGACACTGAAAAAAATCTTAGCTTTCTTTAGAAAGCTCACATGAAAATTTTGCCCTCCTAAAGTATGATGTACTGTAAAAGTGTGAATGAATCTAAACCGAAAACATATTTTGCCTGGATTCAGTCTGAAGCATAAGCTCTTTACAGAGCTTCTATACTACAGGTTGGTCCAGAAAACCTGGTCCATATTCATTCAAAATGTTTGAGCCTTCAAATAAATTTTTGCAAAAGCAATGAGTTCTAAATTAAAACTAAAAAAAAAAAA